>JBBPBX010068544.1:0-19096 GCA_038048925.1 Garcialebias charrua
CATCCACCCATCCATCCATCCATCCACCCATCCATTCATCGTGGCCAGAGCTGCTAGCTCTCCAGCGTTCCTCCGGCTGCACCAGCTGAGTGAAGCGAGTGCGAACGGGAGGACTCGCTGTTGCAGTTGTTCAAAATTTTAAACATCAATCAAAAATCGCGCTATGAATATGAAAAAAATATGTATATAAGTCGCAGGACTGACAAATCTATGCAAAAAATAGCTACTTATACACCATAATATTTTTTTTTTCTTTCGGCTTTTCCCCTGCGTTAGGGGTCACCACAGCGATCTAGTCGCACGAAGATTTGGCAGTTGTTTTTACGCCGGATGCCCTTCCTGACACAACCACAGACCACCGAGCAACCACAGCCCTCTGTGTGGAGTAGAGAGCTGATATCTAGGGTTCCCGGGGGAGCAGATGGTGTGGGTTAAGGGCCTTGCTCAAGGGCCCAGAGTGGGGCAGATGAGGGTGGAGACAGGTGTGACCGCTTCACTTATCCCACCCACATCTTTGATGTTGTCGGTACCGGGGCTTGAACCGGCGATCTTCCGATCACAAGCACACCTTCTTAACCTTTGCACCACCACTCCCTCTTATACACCATAAAATACGGTACTTTTAAACCCTCTCACATTCACTAAAAATAAAAAAAACTTTCTCGCGTGCACTTTTCAACCTTGTTGCATTCACTTTTGACATCTTTCGTAATCACTATCAAACACTTAAACCTCCTTGCAGTCCCTGATAACGTGCTTGCATTAACCTTTCTTTCCTTGTTGACCCATTTTACTCCATGACATAGTTACACGCCCCCAGCATCTCTGCATTTGTCCTGCAAAATGCTTCTAAAATGAGGCAGCCCGTGCTGTTTAACAGGCTGAAAATGCCTTCCTGTTGCATTCAAAGTGAAAAAGCAGCTGTGTGAATGCCTCATTATTGCAGCCATGGAGATGGTGAATGTTCGGCTGTTAGAAGGCTACTCTGGTGAAATCCTCTTTGGATTCTGCTCTTCCTCTCCTGTCAGGATGCATTTTACTTTGACATGTTTTTTTTTTGTGTGACAATTTAAAGCCTTGCTTGTGCTACACCAAAGAGATGGATTCTCATAGAATCCATGACAGTGAGTCAGATTGGAGGCGGACTATTTATGAATGGCCTTTAACAGCAGGGGAGAGATGAACTGCTAAATTCTCTCACCTCGTGTTTGTCTGCCGTCTCCCTCTTTCGCTCTCCCCTCGGTGTGCTGCCTCCCAATTGGACATCTCATTCAGCCTCAGTGGGAAAATCAACAGTGGAGTAATTTTGTTTGTTTGGATGGAGTGGGGTGGGGGGTGTCTCTGACTGTGTATGAAGGACAAAGTGTGCATGAGAGCTAAGAGCACCAAATAATGTATGACCACTGCTCCTTATACTGTACGTATTCGTCGACGTATAAGTCGCACCGGAGTATAAGTCGCACCAACCTAATTATGCCCAATTAAATGGAAAAATCAACGTATAAGTCGCATCGGCCTATAAGTCGCACCGGCCTATAGGTCGCACCTCACGTGAACTGGTGTTTTGCCCAAAATGGACTGGCTGCCAAATTGTTTGGAAGGACTTTTGACAAGATTATCACATAAAAACTACAGTATTTTGTTTGATGTGTCTTAGTTGAACTTTTCATTAATAAATGAACATTATTTTGGACTGGCTGCCAAATTGTTTGGAAGGACTTTTGACAAGATTATCACATAAAAACTACAGTATTTTGTTTGATGTGTCTTAGTTGAACTTTTCATTAATAAATGAACATAATTTTTGTATATTTTGTGTCTTTCATCATTTATCTTTAAAGATAAACACATAAAAATATATTTTTATTAGCTGACATTACAGTAAAAAACGTGTCTCAGTTTAAAATGATGACAGAAACAGATACTGTATTTATTTTATGGTTTTTATTTATTTATTCAAAACCATTGAAGTCTTCATCTTCTGTGTCACTGCACCATTTTTGGACCAGGCAGATGTCAACAGTGTAGGTACTGTAAAGGGTTTCTTAGCGCCCATAGCGGCCGAAACTGGTACTGCACCATTTTTGGAGTTTTTGACCAAAGTCAAATTATGACCAAAATATTGGAAAAATCGACGTATAAGTCGCACCGGCCTATAAGTCGCAGGGCTTAGAAATGTAGCAAAAGGTGTGACTTATACGCCGGAGAATATGGTAATTAGAAAAACAAACTTAATTTCAATGCAGGAGGCAGTTTAAAAAGTTCTGGTTCTGTTAGAGGACACTAAAGAACCTCAAAAACAAAAGACAGTCTTCTGCAGCATGGATTTTACTGACACTCTCTGAAAACAGAATTAAAGTGAAAGCCCTTAGCCTACACCAAACAACCAGCAACTTTTTAATGAGTTGCTAATTCTCGTTACTTTTTTAGGTTTTAATTTATTATTCGAGCTAACAGCACAGCCCACAGGAAACAGAAACAAGTATCTGACAAAAAGACCACAAATTGTTGTTTTTTAAATTCTCCTTTAACACACTTGGTTGCTTATGAAGGTGTGGGCTGGCCTGGAGTGTGTGAGAGTGTGTCTGAATCAGTACTGTAGAACAGCACCAGATGGATGCTGCTTTCATGGTGAAAAGCCTGCCAGCAGTTGACTGATTGATCAAACTTTTTGCTCAAAACTTTTCCTAAGCTTCATGTACAGTAGTCTGGTTTAAGGTGGGGAGAATATTTATTTTTCATTATAAGTACAATAAAAATAAAAATACGTTGGAAATATCTAGATTGGGGCCGAGATGGTGTAGAGGCAGGGCAGCCGGCTCAGGACCAGAAGGTCTCGGGTTCGATCCCCGGTCACAGCATACCTCATTCATTGTGACCCTGGGCAAGACACTTAACACCGAGTTGCTCCCAGTAGGACAGGCAACGCCTTGCAAGGCAGTCTACCGCTACCGGTGTATGAATGCGTGTATGAATGGGTGGATGGTTGGTACTGTGAAGCGCTTTGGGGCCCCTCAAAGGGGGCTGGAAAGCGCTATATAAGTAAGCTCCATTTACCATTTACCATTTAGATTCATGCTCAATAATCCAGGTATACAATCTAGCAAAGTTAAGTCAGGTCCTATGGATGGTTTCTGCAATCGTACAGAAGACCTGCCTTAACTTTGTTCAAAATAATTTAAATAAAACATTTAAACAATGTTTTATTTGTTTCTTTTGTGCTTTATAAATCTAAAATGGAATATGTTTTGTAGGGCCAACTGAAAACTAGTCCAGCTCATCAATTAAATGAAAAAAAAAAAAAAAAGTTTGGTTCTGAGCCCTTTGGTCTTCAGCAAACATTAGTAAATGCAGAGTGAATGCGGAAAATGTTTGCAGAAATGTGTTGAAGAGGCTGAAACTGATTGCCAAAGTTAAAACAAGTTGAACACCAACAGCTAAAATTAGCCACACAGTAGCTAAAAGTTACAATTGGCAAAGATACAAATACTGAAGTCATCGTCTGAATGAGCTGAATGTCTTGATACCTAAATAGAGTAAGTTAAATTAATTAGATGCTAAAATGCAGATTCAATAAACAGCAAAGCAATAATGTGAGTACCAAATCAGCAATCACACAATAAATCAATAAATAACATTTAACAATGAACCTTGAGGTGACTAAAACCAAATTTCCAAACCTCTTGAACAGCTAAATCTAAGCTTTTGGACTAGCTCTGTTTTTATGCTCTGTTTTTATCTTGTTTTTAACTGTTGTTCAGCACTTTGTTTCAGCTGTGGCTGTGTTTATAAATGCTTTATAAATAAAGATGATGATGACTATGAGCTCTTCATCTTATCTCTAAGGTACAGAAGAAGCCCGTCATCCTCTTTTATCTGGGATCTTGGTCTTTTTGGTCATCCATCCATAATTTTTACCCCCTTCTTTTTTTCTTTGTTGCGAGGGTCACTGGTGTCTATCCAGCCATTACTTTGTGAGAGGCGGGGTACATTCAGGACAGGTTGCAAGTCCATCACAGGGACACAGAGACAGACAACCTCTCACTCACACAGGGACAATTTAGAGTTATCAATTAGCCTAACATGCAGGGTTTTGGTCAGTGGGAGGAAAACAGAGTACCTGGAGAAAACCCGCGTATGCACGGGGAGAACTTGCGAACTCCACCCAGAAAGTCCCCCAGCCAGGAGTTGATCTGACGACCTTCTCACTGAGAGGCAGCAGCTCTACCAACTGAGCCACCATGCCACCTTTATTTGGTCATGGCCCTTCATATTATCAAAGGTATATGGACATACTAAATATTGTAATCAGAAATGGAATTGTAAACAATAGTTATCCTGAATATTTTGTTGTTGATGATAAAACTGTAAATAACATGAAGGAGGTGGATAGTGAGTTTAACTTTTTTGTCAACGTGGGACCAACGTTGACAGATACAATTACAGATTCAAAAGTGGGGGGAGAGAGTAGGAGATAAAGAAGGTAGAAATGTATGTTCTTTTTAATAAGTGCATTAGAAGAAAAGGACATTGTTGATATTCCTAATGGATGTAAGAACAAAACTTCTGCTCACTGGAATGGAACTGATATGGTATTGGTTAAGAGAGTTGTTGGAGGTGTTGTAAAACCATTTAATTTGTCATTACAAACAGGTATATTTCAAAATAAGACAATGATCGCAAGGGCAATGGTGTGTAAATCAGGGGATAAACATGATTTTACAAATCATAGACCAGTGTCTCTACTTTCACAATTTTCTAAGATTCTGGAAAAACTCAATTTGGACAATTTGAATATACATCAGGATATCAATTTGGACAGTTTGGATAACTTTATTGAGAACCATCAACTGTTGCCCGACACCCAGTAGGAAGTTGGAGCAAACCAGTCAACAACTATGGCATTAATAGACTTAACTGAAGAATAACTACTTATATTGATAGGAAAAAGTACACTGTAGGAGTATTTATAAATTTAAGGGTAAAATGGAAAGGTGTATAAGTAGAGGGGTGGGCTGCCATTGAGCTACGTACATTAGTAATTGGCGACAGTTTGTGCATCTGGGTGACTACAAATCAAGATGTTTAGACATCATTTGTGGGGTGCCACAGGGGTCAGTGCTTGGACCTTGTTTATTATGTACACAATGATGTTTGTAAAGTATATGGACTCCTGAAATGGGTTATATTTGCAGATAATGCTAACATACTTTATTTACTATTGACACGATTTATAAAATCTTGTGGATATGGTTAAAATAGAAGTAAATAAATTGAAAAATATGGTTTGATGGCAAAAAGATACCAATGGATTTGAGTAAAACTAAATTCATATTGAATTCATATTGAAGGAGTATATGAAATAAAATTCTTTTGAGTGATTCTAGACAGTAAAATTAGTTGGAAATCACATGTGAGAGCAAAATTAGCAAGGAGCATTGCCGTGTAAGGTAAAGCACGACAAACTGGAACAATTAAGTGCTGTATATTCTGAACTGTTTTCTTATATCGTCATATTGGTTTATTGTGCTGAGGTATGGGTAAATACTCGTAAAACAATATTGCAATCATTATTTATACCCAAAAAAAGGCTATTAGAATTGTACATAATGTTTGGTTCAGAGAACACACAAACATTATTTATAAAGCCCAAATGTCAGATCTAGTTAAATTCAGAATCTTTCAAATGTATTTACCTCCAGAATATATTTAAGAGCAGAGGAGATGAGTATTATCTAATAAAATAAAAATATAAAAGGTGATGCCCATACAAATTTAAAGAGTACCGGAATGTGCATTTCGTTTCGTGGTGTGGCTTTGTCAAATGGTTTGGATGATGAAATCAAAGGAAACAGATCCATTGATCAGATTAAGAAAATGTTAAAAAATAACATTCTCAGGATATAGATTGGTGGAAGGAGGTGAAGTGTAATATGATAAGGATTTCATAAGGCATTGTGGTAAATAAATCATACTGAAATTAATATAATTTGAAATAAAAGAGGATAGAGTTAGGACTAGATAAGCACATGCTTCATCCTGCTCCTTTTCAAACATTTTGCTTGATTTTCACATTGTTGCTGTGCATCTGTTGGCTGAATTGTTATATGTTTGAAATAACAAAGATAATAAAATAAAAATCCTTAGCTTATGACCATATGTGAGGGGTTTGAATGTAGATGGAGTAATAAATAGAAAGATTTGCCTTTCGACTCAGCTCATTCACTACCGCAGATCGAGGCAGCCCCTCGTTACAGCAGACAAAGCCTCAATCTGTCAGTCCATCCCGATGTCACTCATGAGCAAGACTCGCAGATAATTAAATTCTTCCTCTTGAGGCAAAGACTCACTCCTGACCCAGAGGGAGCTTTGCATCTCAGCAGAGAACTGCAACTAAGAAGAAAAGCCCTTGGGTCTATTTGCCAGACTGGTAAGGGCATTGTATTCTCAGACAGAACTAAAGTTGCAAAATTAAAAACTTAAAAGAGCAACAACAAAAAATGTAAATGTTGTTTTTATTATTTTTATGTGCTCACTTTAAACAGTTTGTCCCAAAATGGTGAGGGTCAAGTGCATCTGCCAATAAAGTAATACTGAGGACAAAAGGGGATTTTATAGTGATACTAACATCTCATAATTGCAAAAGAAATGTTAAAAATGCCCTAAAACACCTTCCAACAAAGCTGCTTCATAGAAATGTTCTTCTATATTTAATGTGATTACATAAATTAAGATAATACGACTTCCTGAAAAGGAAATTTTGCCAACCTTTGGTCTACAAGATGACTGTCAGCTTGGTGAAATGCTCAATATTTGATCCTGAAGTTTAGGAGCAAATGTGTTTCCTTTGCACATAAAATTAATACAGCATAATTGGAGGTATTTTTAATTTGCAGTTGGTTTTATTGTTGCACTGTTGTTGTGCTCAAAGTTTAAAAATCAAAAGGGAATGGTGTTTAAATGTCAGCTGCAATTGTTTTGGTTGAATCGTTAGCTATGAAATTAAAATTTACATTTAATTTCAATTGTACTTCCTACTTCAGCACTGGTGTGTATATTTCGGTGTTTGTATGAATTTCAGTAAGTTTTTGTGGACAAATGATTTTAGATGTAAAGTAAGAATATCTGACTTTTCCTGCAGGGTTGTGTTCTCATCTGGACACTTGCTGTAATTTGTGTCGTACACGTTGCACCATCGTGCCATGATTATGTCTCATTTCTCATACTGTGTCACTGTCTGGAGCCAAGCAACTCAATCGGCTTTAAAACCTATGAGGATGTTCTACTCACAAGCACTGAAAATTCTAGACCAAAAACCAGTGAAATGGCACCACTGTAAAATACTTGATAAATATAACCTATTAAGCTTTGACAATTTTAAAAAAAATTCTCGTTTAAAATTAACTTTTAAATGTATTAATGGTCTTGTCCCTGAACTGGTGAGCAGAATGATTTTAAAAGTCAGCAGCTCAGGAGTTGCAACAAGAGGTGCAGTTGATGGAGACTGTAAACCTGCAAAATACAAAACATCATTTGGTCAATGCTCCTTCTCATTTAAAGGTCCTCATATCTGGAACAGTTTACCATCAGCAATAAAAACATTGACTGATCTTAGAGTTTTTAATTCCGGGGTGAAAAAATGGTTGAAACAAAACCAAATCTGTGAACACTGAACCCCATGGGGACAGAGAAGCAGCTGTGTGTGTGAGGGAACTGTTTAATCCACATATGTCAAGGTGGCGGCCCGCGGGCCAGATCCGGCCCGCAAAACAATTATTTATGGCCCCCTGGATGATATTTAATAACTTTTAGAGCCGGCCCGCAAGTCACAGAACACCGGCAGCCGGCTCTCAGCTGTTAACAAGGTGAAATGTCCGCTGCTAAGCTTCATTCTAACTCCGGCTGAAGTGGTGGAGGTGACATGTCCGCTTCATTCTAACTCCGGCAGAAGTGGTGGAGGTGGGGGGTGGGAGAAGTGACGATATTCCAATGCGCAGCAACACTTTCCTCAGCCCTCTCCATCTTGTTTTCTCACAGACATAGTCTCGCGAGTTTTGGGTGCAGTGACTCACGAGACTTTAGGACAGCAGTGGAGCTATCGGTGCGAAGTAAACATGGATGCAGAACTAGCGAACAAGCAAACAAAAACTTATTATTTTCACACAGAGTGGGAGGAGGAGTATTTTTTTGTTTATTCTAATTCGAAGTCTATTTGCCTCATCTGTAATTCGAGCGTTGCCTTGCCCAAAAAGTGTAACTTGGAGCGGCATTTCAAGACGATGCACAAACTGTTTGAGACAGATTTTCCTCCTAAAAGTTGTTTATGGACTCAGAACATGCGGGAGCTAAAACACAATCTTGCAGCACAGCAATCGATCTTCACTCAGCCCAGCACAAAAGGTAAGGTTGCTACGATCGCCTCCTACCGTGTTAGCTGCATCCTGGCTCAACATAAAGAAGTCTTTCAGTGATGGAGAAGTTATGAAAGAAGCGTTTATTATTCTGCATTATTCACCTGGATTATTGATCATAAATCAGGATGTTATTGTGTTATTTACCTGGATTATTGAGCATAAATCAGGATGTTATCCTGTGTTATTTACCTGGATTATTGAGCATGCATCAGAGTGTTATTCTGTTATTCACCTGGATTATTGAGCATAAATCAGGATGGTATTCTGCATTATTCACATGAGTTATTGATCATAAGCATTTATTGAGGCTTTATTTAATATTTTATTTAATTCATTCATTTAAAAGAGACAAAATAAAACAAATTCATGAAAAAAAAAACATTGAATGAAAAGAGTGCAGAAAGAAGAAAAAAATCTTATATCACCCCCTTATAATAAACATTGAACCAGTCCGGCCCTTGGCTTGTAGCAAATTTGTTTTTTTGGCCCTCGGTGTATTTGACTTTGACACCCCTGGTTTAATCCATTTAAACTTAATTAAATTTTAATTTTATTTTAGCTGTTTTTATATAGGGAACTGTTTAATCTTAATTAAATTTACATTTTATTTTAGCTGTTTTTATATAAAAGTCCAACCAAGGACTGGGTTTGCAAATTAGCCTGTGGCTAGAAAACCTGTGTACAAAACAACGGTTGCTTCGTTTATAACATGTAACATTGTTTATTGTGCTGTCCTTGATCAAATAAACTTGAATGAATGAATGAATCGTATAAGTTGCATCAGTCCAAAAATGTCTAATAAAGTGGGGGGAAAAAACACACAAATAAGTCATTTCGCTGCATACGTCGCATCTATTATGTGTCACTGCTAATGAGTCACATTTGTTGTGCGTCACCGCTGACTACCCTTAAATGTGGGCCAGTGTTGTGCCAAAAATCGATTGGCTGCCAGGCGCGGGAGGACATTAACAAGAATTTACCAAGATTAACATTCAAAAACAATTATTTGTGTGCTCAACGTTATAGTAAAAGGTGTGTCTCAGTTGAACTTTTCCTTAATAAATGCACTTTAATGGTCAAATCAGCTGCATTTCGCCTGGGCAGTGCAGTGAAATGCAGCTGATTTGACGTTTGCTCCAGTTCTGAATTGAGACAAAGGTGGCTTTAATGCCTCATTAATAGTCACTTTTACCTATTAATGAGACACTTGGCGTGCCATGTTAGTCAAGGGGCCTATAGCAGCTGAAAATTGTAGTGTTCACAATTTTCCATGTCAGAATGAATGAAATTGTCAGATCTTAGCCAAAAATTGGGGTTATAAATATGGAAAAAAAACATATCTTAGTCGCTTTGGTGTATAAGTCACAGGATCTGCAAATTTATGCAGAAAGGTGTGACTTATACAGCAAAAAATGCAGTATATTTTGGGTTTAGAAGATAATATCAGTTAAATAAATACTAACTCATATTTTATGCATGATTCAATTCTTACTTCTCCAGGACTCAAAGTTTTTTCATTCACCCTTCAGTTGGCAGTTCGGCTCATAGGTCTGTGCTTTCTGTCAGGCTTCTCTTTTCTTGCGTAAAAGGTAACAGTCATGACTTTTTTTTTTACCCCAAAAGAAAGTTAATGTGCCACTTGAGTGCTCCAGAAAAGTGCAAAATGTTAGAGTCACCTTCAGCAAGTGAGAATTGGCACCTCAGGTCAAAATGGATATTTAGGTGGATGAAAATTAAGGAGGATAACATTTGGCAGCATAGTGGAGCGAGACAGGGAGGAGAGAGCAAATTAAAATATTGTTTCATATTAAGGGAAATATGCAGTTTATTGTTTATTAATGCATTCTGAAACATTACCAGACAGTGTAAAAAATACCAACATTTTGTACAAATACATCTCAAGCACAGTTTCATCCTCTCTGCTGTGGCTTCACTGCTGTTTTGTTACAGCTGGCAGCTCTACATCGCACATTGTGCACGCTGAGCTGCAGAGACCTCCCTCGTTCTTTATCGAAAATCAGAGGACTAATCTGCTGAATACTCATGCGTCTTCTTTGACCCTGGAGGAATCAAAGAGATAAAATGTAGCTCATGCTTTGGGAGGCAATGTGCTGCTGCCATTGTCTGTGGGTGCAGCACTTTGCATACAGGCTTTGACAGAAAAAGGTCACAACAAAGTGCTTTGAAAGAACAGCAGCCAATCACTCAGTCACATTTCTCTAAGTCACTCCGACACTTTTGTGTTAGAGAGTGTGCGGCTCAATTCAGCCAAAACTGTAAATAAAACTAGAGGAATTGAATTTCCTGCGAAAATGCAGTGTGAATGCTTATTGCAGAGGAACTTGCTGAAAAACAGCTGATTAGCAAAAATAAATAAAAAAAGGGGTAGTTGAAATGGAAGAACAAGCCTAATTTAGCAAAAGAAATCAGAAAGAACTCACATTTGCTGAATTAGATTAAATAAGCAGAAATAAGCACAAAAAATAGCAAATCAGCTTAAAAAAGGGGGCTAGTGGGAAATAGCTGAAAATGCAGAAAGAAGCTTAAACTACCAGAAGGAAATGGAAAGAGCTGAAATGAGCTTAAAAAATTGCGGAGTTAGCTGAAAAAGCTAAAATTATTTTAAAACAAATGAATAGTAGCTAAAATAGCAGAAAAAGCTAAACTAGTAGAAAAAGCTGAAAGGAGCATAACAAACTGAAAGTAACATAAGGAAGTTAATTAAGCTGTAAGTAGCAGAAATTGCATGAAAACATTGAATTTATCGGAAAACAACTGAAATTATAGCTAAAAATCCTAAAAGGTAGCTGAAAACGTAAAACAAGCTTAAATTTGCAG
This sequence comes from Garcialebias charrua, assembly GCA_038048925.1. NCBI lineage: Eukaryota > Metazoa > Chordata > Actinopteri > Cyprinodontiformes > Rivulidae > Garcialebias > Garcialebias charrua. The sequence continues at coordinate 11,253 of JBBPBX010068544.1, forward strand.
AAGAAAGCAGAAAAAAACATGTTGGCCAATTAAGCTGAAGGAAGTAAAAAGCACAAAAAGTGGAAATTATCTGAAAAAAGCTTAAATTAGCACACAAATGGCTAAAATAGAAGCAAAAAGCTTAAATTACTATAAAGGAAGTGGAAAGAGCACATTTTTGCTGAATTAGGCTGTAAAAAGTTTAAATGAGCAGGGAAAAAGCATGAGAGCAGCTGAGAAGATCGTCGGCACCTCCTTGCCCTCACTGCAGGACTTACACAGCAAACGCCTCACTCGGAAAGCCCTCTGCATGGCAGGTGATCCCACACACCCACTACACAGCCGCTTTAGACTGCTGCCATCAGGGAGGAGACTGAGGAGTCTCCAGGCTCGTACCAGCAGACTGAGAGACAGCTCTGTTCATCAGGCAGTCAGAATGCTAAACACTCTGCCTGCTCTGCCTCCCCTCCCATTTGAACTGCCTTAACACAAAAAACTTTCTCACACATTACCACTCAACACAAAGTTTTTAACACTGGACTCTGTGTCATCAAACGGGTTATTCACTAAACTCTCGGTCATGTGCTCATTCAGTTTGCACTACTTCTCATATTTGCACTAATGTTTGTATTACATTACTGCCTATAGTCATACTACTGTTTACATTCACTGTTTACATTTATTAATACGGTTTACATTTATTACTACTGTTTTACATTTATTACTACTGTTTACATTTACACTACTTTTATATCTACACTACTGCTGATACATATACAGTATTCTCTGACTAGCCTTATCTAAGGATGCCAAATGTGCCTTATGTGCCTTACTGCATATGCCACTTTGCCTCTATACCAACATCAACTACCTCATACATATACTGTGTACATTAACTCATATGCTGCTGTGCCACTCTTTGCAAATGTCAATGCTAGAACCTTCAGTTTATTTTATAGATATACTTTTTATACTTTTTATACTACTATGAAAAACTCAGGACAGTATTACACTTTTATTATTTCATTTTATGCTTATGTTCATTGGGTGTTTGGTGTTTTAGGGGTGTTTGGTGTTTCAGTGTTGGTGTAAATTTTCATACTTTTATACTACTATGAAAAAACTCAGGACAGTGTTACACTTTTACTATTTTATGCTTATGTTTATTAAATGTTTTAGTGTTTAGTGTTTAGATGGTTACTGTTGCACCGAGGGACTGAGAGAAACGCAATTTCAATCCTGTGTATGTCCTGTACATATTGCAGTTCTGACAATAAAGTTGACTTTGACTTTGAAAAAATGTGGAATTAGCTGAAAAAGCTAAAATTAACATAAAACAGCTAAATGCTTGCATAAATCAGCTAGTGAGACAAGCTCATATTTGCAGAAAGAAGTTAGAAGAAGCACAACATTGTTGTTGTTAGCAGAAATAATCTAAAAGGATCAACAACAACAAAACAGCTGAAAACACAGCTGAAATTAGCTGAAAGTAGCGGGAAAAATGTTTAAATTTGCCAAAGGAAGCTGAAAGAAGCTGAGCGAGTACAAAATGTGAAAGGAGCAGTAAAAGGTTGTAAACAGATGTAAAGATGTGAAGGATGTAAAATGAGCTCAAGTCATTTTCTATGAGAAAAAAATAGGCAGAAAAAAGGCAAAATATTTCAAAAAGCAAACGTTGCACCAAGACCAAAAGTCAGAGCATCCTTCTCCTGAACGAGCTGAACGTTTTGATATGCCTTGTTGAAATATCTTGAAAACTGCGGGATGAGAATTGAACCAAAATGTACGGAAGAAAAATGGGTCACAATACGGTGTAATTTCGTTTTTTAAAATGTAATACACTCTTAAGCCTCCCTGGTAAGGTCTATTCAGGGGTTCTGGAGAGGAGGGTCCGTCGGATAGTCGAACCTCGGATTCAGGAGGAGCAGTGTGGTTTTCGTCCTGGTCGTGGAACACTGGACCAGCTCTACACCCTCAGCAGGGTCCTGGAGGGTGCGTGGGAGTTTGCCCAACCAGTTTACATGTGCTTTGTAGACTTGGAAAAGGCATTCGACCGCGTCCCTCGGGGGGTTCTGTGGGGGGTACTCCGGGAGTATGGGGTACCAGGCCCATTGATATGGGCTGTTAGGTCCCTGTACGACCGGTGTCAGAGCTTGGTCCGCATTGCCGGCAGTAAGTCAGGCTCGTTTCCGGTGAGAGTTGGACTCCGCCAAGGTTGCCCTTTGTCACCGATTCTGTTTATAACTTTTATGGACAGAATTTCTAGGCGCAGCCAAGGTGTTGAGAGGATCCGTTTTGGTGGCCTTAGAATCGCTTCTCTGTTTTTTGCAGATGATGTGGTCCTATTGGCTTCATCAGCTCGTGATCTACAGCTTTCGCTGGAGCGGTTTGCAGCTGAATGTGATGCGGCCGGGATGAGGATCAGTTCCTCCAAATCCGAGGCCATGGTCTTGAGCCGGAAAAGGGTAGCATGCCCTCTCCGGGTCGGGGAGGAGGTCCTGCCCCAAGTGGAGGAGTTTAAGTATCTCGGGATCTTGTTCACGAATGAGGGAAAACTGGAGCGTGAGATCGATAGGCGGATAGGTGCAGCGTCCGCAGTGAAGCGGGCGCTGTACCGGTCTGTCGTGGTGAAGAGAGAGCTGAGTCAAAAGGCAAAGCTCTCAATTTACCGATCGATCTACGTTCCCACCCTCATCTATGGTCATGAGCTTTGGGTTATGACCGAAAGAACAAGATCTCGGATACAAGCGGCTGAAATGAGTTTTCTCCGCAGGGTGGCTGGACTCTCCCTTAGAGATAGGGTGAGAAGCTCAGTCATCCGGGAGGGACTCGGAGTAGAGCCGCTGCTTCTCCACATCGAGAGGAGCCAGTTGAGGTGGCTCGGGCATCTGGTTAGGATGCCTCCTGGACGCCTCCCTGGTGAGGTGTTCCGGGCATGTCCCACCGGGAGGAGACCCAGAGGAAGACCCAGGATACGCTGGAGGGACTATGTTTCTCGGCTGGCCTGGGAACGCCTTGGGATTCCCCCAGAGGAGCTGCTCCAAGTGGCTGGGGAGAGGGAAGTCTGGGCCTCCCTACTTAGGCTGCTACCCCCGCGACCCGACCCCGGATAAGCGGAAGAAAATGGATGGATGGATGGATGGAAAATGTAATTCGTTTTTTTCAAATGTTGTTGTGTTTTTGTTGTGTTTTTCAAAATGTAATTCTGTTTTTTTTTTTATGTTGTTCATTTACACCTTGGGGCCACCGTACAATAGTGTGAATGAACATTCACACTGTTCGAGACCTGGCAGTCCATGAAGGAATGCGACCGCCTTCTTTCCCGCTGGAGTTTTAAATTAAAGGAGACCACAGATATGTTTTTAAAATTTTTATGGTATTTCTTTGGGGTTACCAGACACTGTTTATTCAATTTAATACACAAAATAATTGGCGATGGCGTGCTGTTGACCTCAACTCGGGATGTTGTGAGTCGGTGGGCGGAATACTTCGAAGACCTCCTCAATCCTACTGGCACGTCTTCCACTGAGGAAGCGGAGCCTGGGGACTTTGGATCGGGCTCTCCAATCTCTGGTGCGGAGGTCGCCGAGGTGGTTAAAAAGCTCCGCGGTGGCAAGGCTCCGGGGGTGGATGAGATTCGTCCTGAGTTCCTTAGGGCTCTGGATGTTGTGGGGTTGTGTTGGCTTACGCGACTCTGCAATATCGCGTGGACATCGGGGGCAGTTCCCTTGGATTGGCAGACTGGGGTGGTGGTTCCCCTATTCAAAAAGGGGGACCGTAGGGTGTGTTCCAACTATAGAGGGATCACACTCTTAAGCCTCCCTGGTAAGGTCTATTCAGGGGTTCTGGAGAGGAGGGTCCGTCGGATAGTCGAACCTCGGATTCAGGAGGAGCAGTGTGGTTTTCGTCCTGGTCGTGGAACACTAGACCAGCTCTACACCCTCAACAGGGTCCTGGAGGGTGCGTGGGAGTTTGCCCAACCAGTTTACATGTGCTTTGTAGACTTGGAAAAGGCATTCGACCGCGTCCCTCGGGGGGTTCTGTGGCGGGTACTCCGGGAGTATGGGGTACCAGGCCCATTGATATGGGCTGTTAGGTCCCTGTACGACCGGTGTCAGAGCTTGGTCCGCATCGCCGGCAGTAAGTCAGGCTCGTTTCCGGTGAGAGTTGGACTCCGCCAAGGTTGCCCTTTGTCACCGATTCTGTTTATAACTTTTATGGACAGAATTTCTAGGCGCAGCCAAGGTGTTGAGAGGATCCGTTTTGGTGGCCTTAGAATCGCTTCTCTGTTTTTTGCAGATGATGTGGTCCTATTGGCTTCATCAGCTCGTGATCTACAGCTTTCACTGGAGCGGTTTGCAGCTGAATGCGATGCGGCCGGGATGAGGATCAGTTCCTCCAAATCCGAGGCCATGGTCTTGAGCCGGAAAAGGGTAGCGTGCCCTCTCCGGGTCGGGGAGGAGGTCCTGCCCCAAGTGGAGGAGTTTAAGTATCTCGGGATCTTGTTCACGAATGAGGGAAAACTGGAGCGTGAGATCGATAGGCGGATAGGTGCAGCGTCCGCAGTGAAGCGGGCGCTGTACCGGTCTGTCGTGGTGAAGAGAGAGCTGAGTCAAAAGGCAAAGCTCTCAATTTACCGATCGATCTACGTTCCCACCCTCATCTATGGTCATGAGCTTTGGGTTATGACCGAAAGAACAAGATCTCGGATACAAGCGGCTGAAATGAGTTTTCTCCGCAGGGTGTCTGGACTCTCCCTTAGAGATAGGGTGAGAAGCTCAGTCATCCGGGAGGGACTCGGAGTAGAGCCGCTGCTTCTCCACATCGAGAGGAGCCAGTTGAGGTGGCTCGGGCATCTGGTTAGGATGCCTCCTGGACGCCTCCCTGGTGAGGTGTTCCGGGCATGTCCCACCGGGAGGAGACCCAGAGGAAGACCCAGGATACGCTGGAGGGACTATGTTTCTCGGCTGGCCTGGGAACGCCTTGGGATTCCCCCAGAGGAGCTGCTCCAAGTGGCTGGGGAGAGGGAAGTCTGGGCCTCCCTACTTAGGCTGCTACCCCCGCGACCCGACCCCGGATAAGCGGAAGAAAATGGATGGATGGATGGATGGAACAAAATAATTCTTAGATAATCAATTATACCCTTTTTAATTCTGCCATTTTTAACTTTCGTTTTGAACGACCGGTTTATGATAATGAGATCTCGTGGCACGCCCTTCAAAGTTCTGCTTGCATTAACTCCGCCCTCCAAAGGCAGACGAGGAAGTCAACTCACGTTACTACCACAGAGCCGAGCTGACTGAGCTGAACTGGACCACGACAGATCAGAGTGTACAAGTTGTCGTGTCATTTTTTATTCTTCCTCTGTAATGTCTCCTCTGACTCTCCCACCCTCTGCCTGTGCGCGCGAGCTGGAGGGAGCAAAGCACACACACGCACACACACACTCACAGCGGGGCTATCTTTTTATCTGTGTTTCTCCGAGGAGCCGTGCTGGCCCGACACACAAACACACACACACACACTCACACAAACATGCACACATCTGTTCCCATCTGAAAACTATCAATTTTAAATCTGCTTAGTGCTCCATTATCTGCGCCAGGAGTTTAAAAAAAAAAGGGGGGGGGAAAAAAAAGATCATGGACAAGATGCGAACCCAGGTCTCCCGAGTGGCGTTCGAGCGCGCTAACCACTCAACCAAACTGGCAGTTGTACGAAAGTAGTCCTTCATCGTATAAGAAGTGTAATTCTTCTACGGTAATGTCGCCTGGACATTGCCATTAAAAATAAAATTAAGCCACGCATCTCTGCTCTCTGAGACTGGAAGAGTGTGTATCAACACATGTTGTGTAATGCAGCCAACAACGCAACATTTAACTTTAGGAGCCATTCTGCTGAGATGAACTATTCTTCTTCTTCTCCATTTGATTTATGGCGGATCGCAAACAACTGTTAGGTGCATACCGCCACCTAGTGTGCAGGCTGAGATGAACTCAGGAACCGCGTGGGTGGAGCATTACCAGGGGTTGCTAGGTGACGGGGGCGGGACAAAGGTTGGGATGGGTTGTGGCTGTGGGTTGTGGCTGCGGTTTGTGACGTAACAAACCGCAGGAAGTGCAATCGGGCCGTTTCTATCTAAGATAAATAAATATACTTATAGTAAATAAACCACTGGGTGCATTTTTTTGGCCTTAGGACTGTTTTTTTATGAAGTAAATACCCAAAGTTGAGTACAAAAACATTAAAAAGTGAATTTTGCATCTGTGGTCCCCTCATCTGATGTTTAAAAGTGACAGTCGTTTTAGTCAAACTTTGAAAATTACATCTGCGATATTTACAGATGTCCTGCTCTATACTTTGAATGAAAGTCCTTGACGACATTTACTCCGAGCATGACATCTGTAGATATCTAACATTTGTCCCACTTTTAAAGCAAATATTGCACCAGCTGATTTTGAGATGTCTTAAACTTTAGCGTGTAAATCTGTCATAAAAAATTTCCAAAAATTGTGAGTAATGATAACTTGAGTGGATCAGAGTTTAAGTTGTTATGCCTCTTGATGCACATCATTATATACTTTATTTCGCTGTATACAAGTACACACGTCGCCTTAAATGTGACAAAACTTTGTCTTTTGAAGCTCCTGGTTTTTAATTTACATTTGTTACCAAATCTTGTTTGTATTCCACATTTGCATTGTTAGCAGCCACCTAATTAATACCTAAGATTTTAATTACTTGTCCTAATGACTTGCCTTGTTTATCATTTATAAATCATTCTAAAGCACTGTTCAAAAAAGCGTGACATCGCAGAAGTTTATTAGTGCACCCCATCTGTTTGTTTGGCTCAACAGGGCTGTTCACATCAGACAACCTGATGTTCTTGTCACTCTTTGAAGCCCGTCTTAAGATCTCTTTAATCAATGCTTGCATTAAGTACAACATAATAAGTTGTTATTTATAGGCTCCTCTCAGTGGTGCTTGTTGTTCTTGACAAAGCTCATTCTGTGGAGAGTTCTAAGAGTTGCTCCGAATGTGGTGCACAACAGCGCCAGTTCATAAATAATTTACTTGCATCATTAACGGCAATAAATTATTGTGGCGATTCTATAAATAGACACCTACCATAGTAATTTATTTTATGTATCAGACCTCATTCATTTTAATGCAGTCAATTAAAAAAACTGATTCCTAGTGGATATTAATTATTGAACGACTGCCATTCTAACTGGCTCTAGCTTTTGTTGTGGTTGAGCACGTTGCAGAATTGGAATCAGGAACGTCTGCACTTTGGACCAACCTGGCTGCTCTGTAGTTGTTGCCATGGCTCAGTGTGTCATACAAACTTATGCTGCCTTGTTGGATGGAAACTGTGAGCTAAATGGTTTGAAAAGAACTGCCAAAATGAAACAAGAAACACATTTACATGCATATTTTCATGTTTAATGAGTAACCAATCCATGTTTAACTAGTAACAAACAGTACCGTATTTTCCACCGTACACGTCGCATTGCCCTATAAGTTGCATCAGTCTAAATATGTCTAATAAAGTGGAAAAATCCATAAATATGTTGCTTCGCTGTATACGTTGCATCTATTATGCATCACCACTGACCAGTCATGTTTGTTATGTGTCTCCTCTGACAACCCGGAAATGTGGGCCAGTGTTGGACCAAAAGATCAAGTAGCTGCTAAATGGCGGTCACAGGATTGTGCACAGGAGGATTTTAACAAGAATTTTTATTAGATTAACACTTCAAACAATTATTTGTTTGCACAAAATTATAACAAAGCTGTGTCTCAGTCTAACTTTTACTTAATAAATGCACTTTGATGGTCAAATCAGCTGCATTTCATACGCC
>JBBPBX010068545.1:0-19095 GCA_038048925.1 Garcialebias charrua
ATGATCAAAACAATAAACTGACGGTGCAGTAAACTTACAAAAACAAGGGGAAAACGAGTAGTGGCTCCACCAGACTTCAGGGAGGTATGATTATGACCCGGCGAGGAACAAATGAAATGAGAGGGCTTTTATACTATGAGGGAGAGCAGGTTGGCAGGTGGCTGATGACAACAGGTGAAAGTGATTAAGGATGCAGACTGGAACTGAGGAGTGATTGAAAACAGAAAGAAACATGACAGGCGCAGAGCCTGACAGGCGCAGAGCATGACAGAACCCCCCCCTCAAGGGTGGCACCCGACACCCCCAAGAAGAGCCCCCCACAAGAACAAGGGCGGGCGGAGGGAGGCAACAGGCAGGACGGCGGGCCGACAACAGCCAGATCCGGGGGGCGCCCAGGAGGACGCCCATCACCAACAGCCAGATCCGGGGGACGCCCTGGAGGACGCCCATCATCATCAGCCAGATCCGGGGGACGCCCTGGAGGACGCCCATCATCATCAGCCAGATCCGGGGGACGCCCTGGAGGACGCCCAACATCATCAGCCAGATCCGGGGGTTGACCAGGAGGCCGCCCATCGCCATCAGCTGGTTCAGGAGGACGTCCAGGAGGTCGTCCATCGAGCGGCGAGACGTCAGGCGGGCGACCAGAGTAACGCCCAGCAACGGCCGGAACACCTTCGTCGGCCGGAACACCTTCGTCGGCCGGAACACCTTCGTCGGCCGGAACACCTTCGTCGGCCGGAACACCTTCGTCGGCCGGAACACAGTCGTCGGCCGGAACACAGTCGTCGGCCGGAACACAGTCGTCGGCCGGAACACAGTCGTCGGCCGGAACACAGTCGTCGGCCGGAACACAGTCGTCGGCCGGTACTCTGCCGTCGGCCGGTACTCTGCCGTCGGCCGGTACTCTGCCGTCGGCCGGTACTCAGCCGTCAGCGATGCCAGGACCCCCGTCGTTGGACGCCAAGACGTCGTTGGGCGCCGAGGTGGGCGAGAAGACGTCGTCGGGCGCCAAGGCAGGCGAGAAGACGTCGTCGGGCACCGAGGCGGGCGAGAAGACGTCGTCGGGCGCCGAGGCGGGCGAGAAGACGTCGTCGGGCGCCGAGGCGGGCGATAAGACGTCTGCGGCGCCGGGACCCTCTGTCGAAGATGAGACGTCTGCGACGCTGGGACCCCCGTCGCCAGGACCCTCTGAGACGTCGTCAGGACCCTCGTCGTGGGGACCCTCTGCTGAGACGTCGTAAGGACCCTCGTCGTGGGGACCCTCTGAGACATCGTGGGGACCCTCTGCTGAGACGTCGTGGGGACCCTCGTCGTGGGGACCCTCTGCTGAGACGTCGTGAGGACCCTCGTCGTAGGGACCCTCTGAGACATCGTGGGAACCCTCTGCTGAGACGTCGTGGGGACCCTCGTCGTGGGGACCCTCTGAGACGTCGTCGGGGACCTCGTCATGGGGACCTTCTGAGACGTCGTTGGGGACCTCGTCGTGGGGACCCTCTGAGACGTCGTCGGGGACCTCGTCGTCGGGACCCTCTGAGACGTCGTCGTCGGGGACCTTGTCGTCAGGACCCTCTGAGACGTCGTTCGTCGGGGACCTCGTCGTCAGGACCCTCTGAGACGTTGTGAGGACCCTCGTCGTGGGGACCCTCTGAGACATCGTGGGGACCCTCTGCTGAGACGAAGACCCCCGGTGAAGTGAGGCCTCCAGATGGATGAGTGAGGACCTCAGGACCCAGGACCACCTCTGGACCAGTATCTGTGGAGACAAAGAGAAAGAGAGACATTGCTTCCGATGGACCGGGTACAAGACCCAGCCTTGGTGTAGGAGCCAGTTTCGGTGCAGGAGCCAGTCTGGGTGCTGGAACCAGTCTGGGTGCTGGAACCAGTCTGGGTGCTGGAACCAGTCTGGGTGCTATGACCAGTCTGGGTGCTGGGACCAGTCTTGGTGTTGGCACCGGAGGGACCAGTCTTGGTGTTGCTGGACCAGAGCTGGGAGGTGCAGCCTCTGGAGAGCTGAAAGGTGCATCAGGCTGAGAAGCTGCTACTAGGCTCAGACGTTCAGCTGTGGGTGGAGGGGTGAGAGCTCCAGCTGTCTGTGAGCTCTGACGTTCAGCTGCTGTGGGACGTTCAGCTGCTGTGGGACGTTCAGCTGCTGTGGGACGTTCAGCTGCTGTGGGACGTTCAGCTGCTGTGGGACGTTCAGCTTCTGTGGGACGGTCAGCTGCTGTGGGACGTTCAGCTGCTGTGAGAGAGCTCAGAAGAAGACTTGATGAAGATGGGAAGCTGTGATCAGCAGGTGGTGAGTTGGGAGGTGGACCTGGCTGAACACGAGCAAGCAGCAGTGAGCGTAACACACAGCTCTCCCTCCAAGCCTGCTCGAACAGCTGCCACGCCCCCGGCGAGTCGTCTTTGTTGTTAGCTCCGGTGTATGAAGAAATTATGTCCTCTGCTGCGATTAATCTGCTCCACCAATCACTGGAGCCTCCCCTCACGGCAGGTGCGCAGGAGCGTGTGACATCCATGCTCCCAGCAACAGAAGCGCATGGGCGCGCAGCCTCCTCCGTCAGCCCCAGTCTCGCCTCAGTCCTGTCAGAACCGCTGTCAGTACATGGGCTGACACATGCCCCCCCCTAGAAAATTTCCCCGGCTTTTCTGACAGCCGGCGTGGAGAGTTTGACAGTGGGCGGGGCTGGAACCCGGAAATGTCCACACGTTCAGACCAGCGGTGACGTGGACTGAGAGCCGGTAACGGATCCATCCAAAACCCATAAGGGTCCAAGTCCTCGTCCGAGTCGGACCACATAGAACCGAGTGTTGGAACAACAAAGGGGGAGGACGGCCAAAGAGTTGCGCGGCCGCCTCCGAGCTTCCTCCGCTCTTCCTCCTCGACCAGAAGCGGGGATGAGAGAATCTCCGTGTCCGAGCTGTAGTCCCCCCAGCCTGTCTCTGCACGAACCCCGTACATGTGTATGACGGTCGGCTCGTCCTGTCCTGGGGCCGCGTCCGTCAGACGCTGAGCCGGTTTGCTGTTTCGCCTGCGGGTCCTGCGATTTCGTGATGGCCGGGTCATATTGTCACGATTTGGTTCCAGTGGAGGACGCAGACCCAAAATGCAGGCGAACAGGACTCAGAGACAAAGTGTAAAAATAATAAACACTTTAATGATCAAAACAATAAACTGACGGTGCAGTAAACTTACAAAAACAAGGGGAAAACGAGTAGTGGCTCCACCAGACTTCAGGGAGGTATGATTATGACCCGGCGAGGAACAAATGAAATGAGAGGGCTTTTATACTATGAGGGAGAGCAGGTTGGCAGGTGGCTGATGACAACAGGTGAAAGTGATTAAGGATACAGACTGGAACTGAGGAGTGATTGAAAACAGAAAGAAACATGACAGGCGCAGAGCCTGACAGGCGCAGAGCATGACAATCTGGACTCATTTAACATCTTACCTCTTCATCAATCTGGTTTCAGGAAAAAACACAGCACAACAACTGCTTCTCTGAAGGTTCTGAATGATGTTGTTGAAGCATTGGATGCTAAGGACTATTGTGCTGCACTTTTCTTAGACCTGTCTAAAGCTTTTGACACTGTGGATCATAACATCCTGTGTCATAAGCTCTCAGAAATCGGTTTCTCTGATCACACCATCGGTTGGTTTTCTAACTATCTTTCCAATCGGAGGCAATGTGTTCAACATAACGGTACTTCTTCCAGCTATTTAACAGTTAAAAATGGTGTACCACAAGGCTCAGTTTTAGGACCAACTCTCTTTACAATCTACATAGCTAATGTAGGTCACTGCATCCCTGATGCATCCTTACATTTCTATGCTGATGATACAGTTGTTTACTGCCGAGCTAAAACAGTAGCTAAGGCTTTCCAGTTACTACAATCCGCTTTTGACATCATCCAGTCAGATTTGTTCCGTCTCAAACTTGTCCTAAATGCTGATAAAACAAAAGGGATGTTTTTTTTCAAATAGGAAGGCGGTTCCAGCAGATCCTCCTCTGATTTTATCTTCAAATGGTGTCCCTATTGAGTTTGTTGATTCCTATAAATATCTGGGTATCCTGGTCGATTCACATCTCTCTTTTAAACTCCACGTGGAAAACCTAGTGAAGAAACTGAAAGTTAAACTGGGTTTCTTTTTCAGAAACAGATCATGTCTAACACTGAATGTTAGGAAACGCCTTGTATCTGTGACTTTCCTTCCCTCCATTGATTACGGTGACATTCTCTACATGAATGCTCCTACAAGCACCCTGCGGATGTTGGATGTTGTCTATCATGGTGCACTAAGATTCATAACTGGCTGTGATTATCGTACCCACCACTGCACCCTGTATTCACTGGTTAACTGGACATCATTAACCTCACGCAGACTCTTCCACTGGTACATTTTCATCTTTAAATCACTTCTTGGTCTGCTGCCCTCATACATCTCCTCCTACATGTCTTTGCGTGAGTGCAGCTACAGTGTGCGCTCTCAGGACATGATTACCTGCAGTGTTCACTGGACTCTGTGTCATCAAACGGGTTATTCACTAAACTCTCGGTCATGTGTTCATTCAGTTTGCACTACTTCTCATATTTGCACTAATGTTTGTATTACATTACTGCCTATAGTCATACTACTGTTTACATTCACTGTTTACATTTATTAATACTGTTTACATTTATTACTACTGCTTTACATTTATTACTACTGTTTACATTTACACTACTTTTATCTACACTACTGCAGATACATATACAGCATTCTCTGACTAGCCTTATCTAAGGATGCCAAATGTGCCTTATGTGCCTCACTGCATATGCCACTTTGCCTCTATACCAACATCAACTACCTCATACATATACTGTGTACATTAACTTATATGCTGCTGTGCCACTCTTTGCAAATGTCAATGCTAGAACCTTCAGTTTATTTTATAGATATACTTTTTATACTTTTTATACTACTATGCAAAAACTCAGGACAGTATTACACTTTTATTATTTCATTTTATGCTTATGTTCATTGGGTGTTTGGTGTTTTAGGGGTGTTTGGTGTTTCAGTGTTGGTGTTAATTTTCATACTTTTATACTATTATGAAAAAACTCAGGACAGTGTTACACTTTTTTACTATTTTATGCTTATGTGTATTAAATGTTTTAGTGTTTAGTGTTTAGATGGTTACTGTTGCACCGAGGGACTGAGAGAAATGCAATTTCGGTCCTGTGTATGTCCTGTACATATTGCAGTTCTGACAATAAAGTTGACTTTGACTTTGACTTTGTTCCGTCAGTGAGGACTGAACTTGGAAAAAGGGCCTTCTCCTACTCCGCTCCTGCTTCATGGAATATCTTACAAAAAGATCTGAAGCTCTCGACCTTGACTTCTCTAAATGGTTTTCAGAATCTGTTGGAATCCTGGCAAAAACCAATGCAGATTTGTTCCTGTCTTTGATTTTATACGTCTACCTTATGTTTTGCTCGTTTTTTGATACTTTGTTAAAAAAAAAAAGTATTTCTTTCTTTTGTTTTTTTCTCTTTTTTGTTTTCTATTGTTTATTGTTTGTTTATTGTTTAAGGAAATTCTACCATTGCTGTTCATTGTTCTTTAGTTTTAGCAGGTCACTTTCGTAAATGAGCCCATGAGGTTCAATAAGATTTACCTGACTAAATAAAGGTTGAATGAATGAATGAATTGAGCCTCACACACAGTATAACATCTGGAACTGCTTTCACAGTTGCTGGTTAAACCCAATGATTGAAATATAATTATGTATTTCTATTTACATTGTGATGTGCTGATTCAGGTTTGTCCATCTCTTATTTTATTTTCAATTTCTTTACCTGTGTTAGACATGGGGGTTGGTGGACACGCTGGACAGGTCTCCAGTCCATCACAGGACACAGAGACAAATGAGACAAACAACAATTCACTCTCTCACTCACACCTAGAGACAATTTACAGTTACCAGTCAGTCTAGCATGTATGTTTTTGATCTGTGGGAGGAAACCCACGTATGCACAGAAAGAACCTGCAAACCACACAGAGATGTCCCTTGCTGGGATTTGATCTAGCGACCTTCTTTTGGAGAGGCAACAGCTCTACCAACTGCACCACTGTGCCTTCTCATGCATTATACAGCTAAATTACTTAGTTTTTAAAACTTGCCTCATGCTGACATGGTTATCAGACTGAGGTGAGGTCAAGACAACTCTGTTTTCCAGCTTAGGGGCCTTGAAGTTGATCAGGTGCACCTGCTCCTGCAGGCTCCACTTTGCAAAGATAAAACACACACATGGTTACATGACATTTCATTTTTCATTTGTTTCCATTTATCCCTTATTTATACAGGTAGTCTCATTGAGTCACGAGAACTCCTTTTCAACAGAGACCTGTTTTTGAGAGCAAATGGTGGGGATTAAGAGCCTTGCTCAGGGGCCCAGAGTGGGGCGAATGAGGGTGGAGGCAGGTGTGGCTGTTTCACCTTTTCCACCCACATTTTGATGTTGACCGTACCGGGAGTTGAACCTGCGACTTTCCGATCACAGGCCCATCTTCTCTAGCCTCTGTGCCACCACTCCCCCAATATCAAGTCAAATTAAACAACTTTTTTTTTCTTTTTTTTTATACAATTATATAGAATAGAATAGAAACAGCAGCAAAAGATAAAAAGATTCACACAAAAGTTCCTAAAATGTTAAAAACAATAAATAAATAAACAAATAAATAAATAAATAAATAAATAAAGAATTAAATAAAGAAATAACAATCTAAAGAAATAAGATAAACAATATCAATAAAAATGTTTAATATCTATTGGAACATTGACATTAAAATTTATATTTTTAAAGGAAGAAAATCGACTTTAATAAAAAAAAAAAAATAGAAAAGTTTGCCATGAACAAACAACTCAGTTTTTCTATTGAGTTGTTTACTGAAAAGAAACAACCGGAAAACCTTTTTTATTTTTTAACAAAAGCCACACCAGGTGTGCCAAACAAACAAACAAAAAAGAGAACAAGAGAACAAAAATGCAGAACAATAAACCACAACACCAAAAAAAAAAATGATACAAGGAGCAAATTGTCTTCAAGCTCACTGAAATATTCATGGATCTGTTACCATTTGGACAATAAAAAGCATTAGAGATTAATTTCCTCCAGAACGTATGATAATAAATGCATATGTAAGGGTGAGGTCATGGAAAAGCAAAAGGCATCATCTTGACTATTGTTCACACCAGCTGCATCGGTACAAACAGCAACAACTGTGGCAACAGTCTGCTTTAATGACGAAGACTTCTCTTCTAACACACACATACACGTGCACACGACACACACACATCAACGCCTGCATCTTGATCAGACGGTGCTTCTCTAATTGAGCTAATCCCCACTTCAGGATCAGTGCTGTCCCGTGAGGTCTGACCCTCCACCGGGGCTGCGTCCCACTCCCACTGCTTCTGCTCTCGGCTTAAACCTCCCCATCCCTCTGTGGCTCATGTGGACTGTAAAGCTGTTTATTGGGAGACAATGGGCAGCAGATTGTGCTGTCAGGCTCCATTAATTACCATCATTAGCATCACACTCCAGAGTCTGTGGAGCTGGACCACAAAGCCTTAAGATGTGTGGTTGTGTTGCTGTGGATGGATGCGTCTGTAGCCGTGTTTCCATCAAGGTTTCTAGGTGCGCATTTTGAAGTATCGCAGCAGAAAAGCTTAATGGAAACGGCAAAATACGAAGTTACTTCCTGAAATTCGCCAAAAAGTTTATACGCTCGCTTGAGGTGGTTTTTGGGAGCTGCGAAACCGAGCAGCTGCGCAAAACGACAGATGGAAACACATTTGCCGACTCGTGCTGCCGTAGCGCACATTCACGTCACGTGACTGATCAGCTGTTTCCGCTCCGAACAGCATGTAACTCGCTAAAACTAGTTGGCATGACAGAATAAATACAACTCGCCCGATAGCAACACGTACCTGAAATATTCTCTCCATTTTGACGAGATGTGTGGCCGGGTTCTGTTGTCAACCGCTACTTCCTGTTTACTCTCTGGTTTACTGTAGACATGCGCAGTGCTGACGTCTGACGTAATGACGCTGACGTCTGACGTAATGACGCTGTGCGCGGCTTGGAAGAAGCGCTTCAAGCCAGTAGATGGAAACACTTCTGATCTGCATTAATTTGTATTTACATATTTGCGAGGTAGCTCAAAATTCGAAATGAAAATGGATGGAAACAGGGCTTGTGTAAGCGACTTCTTGCAGGCATGAAACATACGCGCTTTATCCTAAATATATATATATACAGGTGGTCCCCGACTTACGAGGGAGATCTGTTCCCACGCTACGTCGTAACTCGAATTTCAACGTAAGTGGGAACATACGTCCAAACTGCACCTTATACGTACAGAACTGTATTTTACCAAGCACTTAGCCTATCATAACACAGTACCCTACATAATTATCAAAAAACACATACATTTCAGAGCCATAATGAAGGGAAAAAAGAATTAATTTCCTACTCTGGACTGCTGGTGAAGCCATTTCCTCGTTCCTCCCTCCCTCCACCGGATTCTCCATTCGTTTACGTTGAAAAACCGCTGTCCATAAAACAGCTACTTTTCCACAGCTGCTGAATGTTTCTCCCTGTCCAGCTCTATCCTAACACAGTACCCTACATAATTATCAAAAGCTCATGTATCATAGCGCAGCAACCTCTGATCGGACACGGTCCGTCCAAAGCAGGCTGTCTGTCCAGCTTGCTCCAACAAGTTTTGTAGCATCCGCAGCTAACCGGAAACTGCCTGAAACTGCATAAATCGGCTTCAAAATAATAATAATAATAATAATAATAATAATAATAATAATAATAATANCACAAAATACATGAAGTGATAAAGAAAAACACTCAAAAAAGCAAAAGAACACAGAAAAGTTTAACGAAGTTGAGCAGGTCCTCTCATCCAGAGAACCTGACGCAACCGTTTTAGATTTATTTATCTGGATTATTGAGCATGCATCTGCATCAGGACAACACAGAAAAGTGTTTAATGCCTTACAGCTTGTCTGCAATTTTGTGTCATGTCAAGTGTGTAAATGTAGAAACAAGACAATTTTACTTTTAAAGGCAGCCAAACATATTATTTATCTATACTGAATTCTGAAAATGTGCATTTAACATTACAGCATTTTTTTCCCCAGAAATTACTGCCCTCAATTATCATGTTCAGATTATTTTTAATCCCAGAGTACTGACAATAAGAGTCCAACACAGATAAAATGTAAGTATAATTTATTGTTAGAGGAGTGGTATTCACACAGGATGAATTGTTGAAGGGAAGAATGACATAAGGATATGTCAGAAATGAGAGACCCACTTTTGTATCCTTTTCTACAGATCTTGAAGCAGAGAACAGTTTGGACAGGAGGGTGGAGATCCCAGGTGACTCAGTGCTGATGGTTTGTAGGAGAGAGGCAGAATGGAAACCAGGAGAACTTATCCAGTGTCAGTGGGTATTGTTGGTCACATGTGAATCTGGAGGCTCGGTCAGGAGGTAAGTGGCTCCAGGTTTCTATACAATTCACAAGGAGACTTGAAGGACGGAGAGTTCTCAGAAGGAGTAAAACCCAAACAGGTCGGGACTCGAGAAAACACCAGGAATAAAACATGGAGGAGTGGTGGCGCAGAGGTTAGAGAGGGTGGGCCTGTGATCGGAGGGTCGCCCGTCAACCCCCGGTTCAACTCTCAGATTGACAACATCATAATGTGGATGGGAAAGGTGAACCACCCACACCTGCCTCCACTCTCATTTGACCCACTCTGAGCCCTTGAGCAAGACCCTTAACCCTCCCTGCTCCCTGGGCACCTTGGATGGCAGCTCTCTGCTTCACGGGTGCAATTGACCTTTCGCAAAACCCCGCCCCCAACCGGCCATTGTCCAATCACACGTCACTAGCATCTCCGGCTATGTAAGCTAGGTCCGACATTCTACAAGATGGTGAAGCGATGCGCCTATGGATTGTGTAAATCAGACAGCAGGTATCCCAAGAGTTTGTCTGGTGGAGTCTTGTTTTTTCCCTTCCCAAAGCCGAAAACACAACTGGAACGGTGTCAACAATGGATAAAACAGTGTGGAAGGCCTCACTCCCAGCTTAATGTCTCGAAGATAAACAAGCATTCGTATGTATGCTCAAAGGTAAGACAAACATTCATTGTGACTGTCCTGCTCTAGAAGTAATAATTATAATTTCAAGAAAGGTTATTATTAATATTCATTGTTGTGTATTATTTTGGATATAATTTTTAGAAGATTACCCTCTTACGTTTAGTAAGCTCATTAGCATTAGCTAACTTTAGCGAATGTTTACATTAGTTCACTGTCGGGTCTCGATGCTGTGAACCCTATACGATATCATGTTTAGTCAGTTTCACTACATAAACTTGACTAGCTAATTAACATTTTCTCTTTTAACAAGCATCTTGAATCGTTTTTTTTTTATATCTGTCATTTAGCATTTTGTAAATGGAAAGCCCACCCCTGAGTATCCCAACCCAGTAGTTGCATTACAAGTGCAGAACCAGACCAGGGAGCAACTTGGAGGCTGTCGAAAGCCACCCAAACATCGGTATGCCTTCATGCTAGTTATATTATATTTAAAATACACTAGCTACATAACTATGGCTAGTTGCACTTAATGTTACACCACTTTAAAGAGCAGCAGGTAAATAGACAATTAAAAAATACAGTAGTAAATGGGAATTGAATACTTGTATATTG
This sequence comes from Garcialebias charrua, assembly GCA_038048925.1. Classification (NCBI taxonomy): domain Eukaryota; kingdom Metazoa; phylum Chordata; class Actinopteri; order Cyprinodontiformes; family Rivulidae; genus Garcialebias; species Garcialebias charrua. The sequence continues at coordinate 10,781 of JBBPBX010068545.1, forward strand.
CACTTAAGTCACTGTAAATAAGAACATGTTTACCAACTTGCAGGTTTAATCAATAACAATCATGTACAAAATGTGTATACAGATGCAGTTTCATTGAGCCGAATGCTTCCAGCTCCACATCTTGTGCTGATGATGATGAAGAAGAGAGTCAACAGCATGCTGATGACTATGGTGAGTGAGATGTATATTGTTAATTAGTACTGTTTTAAAATGATTGTAAGGCTGCCCTGGATATCTAAACTCTCTGTATTGTGCTGAATGATGGAATACGCAGAAATAAATTTCTGGCAGTGAATCTCTCTCATTTTATTATAACATTCACTCTGAGAGGCTGAAACAAACAATCATACAACAATGTCGAATGCAATGGAACAAAATCCAAAAGTACTGAAATAACTGATTTATTTCACTGGCATGTTACATAGTAGTCAAAGAAAAATACATCAAGCTTGCTCTTCATTTCTTCCCATTTTGCAACATCAAAGTGTATTCTTTCCAGGTGGTAGTCCTCTTCACATTTAATAAAGAAATCACACCATGACATACCTGTGAGCCCAAGCTGACCCATTATTTGGTAATGGTAGGCATGACACTCTTTTAGTTTATAGGTACCATCTGCCTGCTTGTAAAGGTAGGGGCACTCTGTGAAGCTGTTCTTAGAAGGGCACTTAATTTCTAAAAGCCCATAGCTTGGGCGTTCACTCCCTGCCCTCTCTACCACCTTACGGTCAGGTGATGTACCAAGATGTGGGGCATGGGGATTTACAACAAAACCACATGGATACACTTGATTACCTGTGAGAATAGTGTAATGTATGGCTGCATTGGGCTCTTGTTCTACACCTCTCTTCATGGCCTTTGTTTGTACTGCTGCTGCACTCTTTAAGCTTGTAGCAAGTTTTTCATGGTCGGCTCTTCTAGAGCAGATTCTTTTAAATGAAGTTGATGTGATTCGGGCAGACCTTGCATGGAACCACAAATAGTTTGTGCTCTGTGCTCTAGTTTCCCTTTCCAGAGTGATAGAATCAGCCAATGAAATGCTCAGTTCTGTGTAATGTTGCGTGGCACTCTCATTCAGAGCAGTGCAGAAGCTGGTGGCTTGGTGCGGCAGAGGAAAGTTGGGCAAGTCATCTGGTTGGCTGACAGGAGCTGCTCCAAGATCAATTTGGACAATAAGTGGCAGCTGTAAAAGATGAAAAATATAAATTATCATTAAAATGCAACTTTTTTTCTTTACAGATAGTCCAGAGCAACCCCCAGAGCAGGGGACGGAAGAGGTGCAGGAGATGGAAGAGGAGCAGGGGACGGAGAAGGAAAAGAAATTAGAAGAGGAAAACAACAACATGAAATTGAAATTGACATTACAAGAAACTGAAATACAAAACCTGAAAGCACAAATTGACACACTTAAAAAGAAAAGTCTGACACCTGAACTCCTTGAAAGCAGTAAAATCCCAAAAATGTTTGAATACAGTACTGGCTTTACATACAAACGATTCAACCAACTGTGCACAATATTTGACATCCAAAATGATCCCCACGCCGCTCAAGTAAATGTACCCCTAACATACAAACGTAATGATTGGGACATTAGGGAGATGCCCCTTCGTAGTCAGCTGCTGTTTGTTTTAATTAAACTCCGCAACAACGAAGATCTGAAAAGCCTTGCATTTAGATTTAATATACACATGCAAGCAGCAAGTAATATTTTCAATTCATGGATTCATTATATGTTTGATATTTTGGGTGAATTACCCATTTGGCCTCACAGAGACGTCATTATGCAAAACATGCCTGAAACCTACAAAGCCGACTACCCATCTACATTTGCTATATTAGACTGCACAGAGCTGAAAATAGAAAGGCCAACATCACTGGTGTTACAAAGTCAGAGCTTTTCAAATTACAAAAACACCAACACCCTGAAATCACTCGTTGCCTGTGACCCCCGTGGTGCTGTCATTTTTTCATCTGTTCTCTTCACAGGATCCATGTCTGACAAGGAGATTGTCAGACAGTGTGGAATCATCCCCTTACTAGAGACACTTATAGACAATGGCTATTTGCAAAAAGGGGATGGCGTAATGGCTGATAAGGGTTTTTTGATTGAGGATGAAATTAAAGCAATCGGACTGCAGTTAAACATGCCACCATTTTCGAGGTCCAAGAGGCAAATGCCAGCAGGAGATGTTCTGGAGACAAAGCGTATTGCAAAGCACAGGGTGCACATAGAGCGGGCTATTGCTAAAATAAAAAAGTTCAAGATAGTGTCTGGTAAAATTCCTAACACAAGATTAGGAATCATAAATCACATCTGGTATGTGGTAAGCATGCTTTCAAACTTCCAGCCACACATACTGAAGGGACAGTAGTAGCATCCATTAGTAAATCACATGACTTACACTTAACATGTTTTTTTAATCACCACTGTTAAGCTGTCTGTTTACATGAGCTGTGGAAGATGCTAGACAAATAAAGATTTCTGGATACTATGTGGCTCAGTCCTCAATGTATTTATGTCTATATTACTGTATCTGTCAGCCTGATGCAAATTATTTTTCTCTTTTTATCACATAAGCAAGCACCTTATTATAATATGTAAATTGCTTTTTTTAATGAAACAACAAACCTGAAGAGATTTGTTTTTTGCACAACATCAAGAAGTGCTACTTGAAGACTGGGTTTCAAATCTGTGCTTCTCACCTGGTGGCTTAGTCCGCACCCCACAGCATACTTCTTGCCTCCAACTTCAACCTCTGGTGCAGAGGCATCTGTGATATAGCTTATGGGTGCATCTGACATCTCCCTCAGTAGACTATATGCTCCTGTACCTAACTCTTTCCTATGAAAAAATAATTTGGAGGTGAGTATTGTCTGATGTCACAGTGCACAGGAATACACTGAACAGTGTGACTAACAATGTTGCTGTAGTATAGGTGAAGAAAAAAAACATACTTATTGTGGATAAAACTGGACATGATGGGTTTCCGCTTGCGGTTCACTTTGGCCTTGGCTACCACCACACTGCTTACAGGTTGTCCATGAATTTTCTTCCCCCTGGCTTTGTGCCACTGCTGGGGCTGGCTTGTGCATGAGATGTCAGCATTTCTTGCACGGCACAGGTCCACGGTGTGCATAAGGCCCACAATATGTGAGCAAAAACCTGGTAACCTGTTTTAAGAAAACAGTAGCATAAGCTCTATTTAATGCTTTTGACAATAATGTAACTAGCTACACCTGCAATCGAAATTATTCAACACCCCAATCATTTTAATGTTTTATCATTTAAAGTTTTTCATTCAATTTTTTCCAAACAGCACAGGGAAAATGGACTAAAATCCGAGACTAGAGGTGTGGAAAGTTTGTCAGCACTTAACAACTCATTTATTGGCAGTTATAAAAGCTAAAGGATGCACCACAAAATACTATGTTTAGGGGTTGATTAATACTGCACACTCAAATGTCTTAAAATACTTCTTTATTTTTATTTAAACTTCAAACTTAGGTAAACTTTTGTTGTCACAATGATTCAAATATGTATCAGTAAAAGCTAGTTCAATGAAGTGTTTTTGTCATCCACACTACTAATGTCTGTTGAGATTGTGGGGGTTGAACATGTTTGATTACAACTACTTACAATAAATGCACGAGTGCTATAATATAATAATAAATAATATATATATTAAATAATATATATAATATATAATAAAAACATATAATCTAAGGTAGATCCATGAACAGAGTAACAAGCTAGCCTCTGCTCTGAATACAGTTACTAGCTTAACTTACCGAGCTAACTTACCGGTATTACTTAATAAATTTGACTTTTACAGTACTTAACTAACAAAAAATAGAACTTGAAAAAGAAAACTTACCCTGCAGTGCAGGAGCAGGACTGGTCCACAAGCGTATTCTGGTTGCATTTGAGGTAAAGGTCATGGGGTTTCTCAGATTTTGCTTGAGACCGGTATGCTTTAGCCTCAAGGATCGTTGTGTCTCCTTCGTAACGTACTGTAATATTTTGAATATATCCCTCCACTGCATATTGTAACCCCTTTTGCCTTGATCTGGAGGATATTGCGCTGGTATTGCTCCAAAATGAGTCACTAACACGCACTGGTATACAAGCTATCCCCGTCATGACGCGCTAACACTCACCGGCTACAGAAAGCTTGACGGGCGTAGCAACAGTAACTAAGGGGGCGGGGCTTCTGCGAAAGGTCAATTGGAAAAATACAGAGAATTAATTTCCCCATTGGGGATTAATAGAGTACAATAAAATCAATAACTCAAGGAGTCACTTGCAGCAGGGGTGTTCAAAGTTACCCAGAGGCTTCAATAATCCAGTGTATGACTGCTGTACTGATGGAGAGCCCTCATACCCTGAACAGACCCACACAGCTGGGTATGCCATTAATTACTGGTGGAAGTGGAAGATGATGTGCCTATCTGTGCTGTCCATGGAAGATGTAGAAGATCAAAGTCAAAGTCAACTTTATTGTCAGAACTGCAAAATGTACAGGACATACACAGGATTGAAATTGCGTTTCTCTCAGTCCCTCGGTGCAACAGTAACCATTTAAACACTAAAACACTGAAACATTTAATAAACATAAGCATAAAATAGTAAAAGTGTAACACTGTCCTGAGTTTTTGCATAGTAGTATAAAAGTATGAAAATTTACACCAACACTAAAACACTAAACATTTAATGAACATAAGCATAAAATGAAATAATAAAAGTGTAATACTGTCCTGAGTTTTTGCATAGTAGTATAAAAAAGTATAAAAAGTATATCTATAAAATAAACTGAAGGTTCTAGCATTGAAATTTGCAAAGAGTGGCAAAGCAGCATATGAGTTAATACACAGTATATGTATGAGGTAGTGTAAGATGTGTACATTATTGGATTAATGATAACAGGGTTTCTGCTTTTTGGAATCGGCTGATACCTAGGATATTGACAAATTAGGAAGACGTCGGCAGCAGTTTCGGCCATGGTAAAGCTGCCAACCTTATGTGAAGGATTAATTTGTTCCCAAAGCTCTCAGACTCATATGTCTTTTAACCTAGATTGAGTTATCATCTGTGTCTTAATGATGTCTTCATTTACTTGTGATGTTCTAAATAAGCTTTATTATCATTGCACCGAGGTACAGCGAGAACATAGAACCATAAAACCACACAGTCTTTCCTCTTCCTCTAATTTGCTCAAAGACATATTTGGACTTCATACAATTGTTCAATGTTGTCATTACGTTATGATTAAAAACTTGAGATGTTTCAAATTGTTTGAAAGACAGAAAACATCTCTTTCAAAGAACAGAACAGAAAACGTTGGTTACGTACTGTAACCCCAGATTATATGAATGCAGGCGGAGCCCTTTAAGCCTCGCCCTAGTGGGTTTACCCCTGCGCTTTGCGCCAATCACTGAAGACTTCTAGTCCACGCCCACCTGCCGTGGGCCCCGCCTTGGTCTGCTATATATTCTGTTGCTGACCGAGAATCGGCTCCCAATAAGGTAAAAAAATTTCACCAAAGAGCCAGAGAGGCCCGGGGCTTAAAGGGCTCCGCCTGCATTCATATAATCTGGGGTTACAGTACGTAACCAACGTTATATTTCATGCAGGCTGTCGCCCTTTAAGCCACGCCCTAGTGGGTTAAAGGCGAAGCAGGATATGGTCCATGCCTCACTGGGTCTGACTGGAACCAACAACCTGGCAACCGCCACCCTTACTGAAGGTACTAGCAGGTGCGCAACCTGATACTGATGGTGAAAAACAACATCAGTAGAAAAACAGAGTCAGAAGCAGGAACCACACGTTCGACTGACTCAGCTGTACGGTGTCGCCCATCAATAAAGACAGAAACGACTGTGTCATTTAATCAATAGTTTCATTGATAATGAAAGTTTTTACTCCGTTGCAACCTTGAGGACAGAAATGTCAAGGAGGAGCTGGAGACATCTCGCAGATAAAAACGGATAAATGGAGTTACTGACGACCAGGAAGCTACAGAGCAGATATCCTGTACCGACAAACCGTTGACCAAGGCAGTGGAAGCCGCCATTCCTCGAGTGGAATGAGCTTTAATGCCCTCGGGAGGCTGCAGCCCAGCAGAACTGTAAGCCTGGGAGATGGCCTCACACAACCAATGCGACAACCGCTGAGGGGTCAAAGGTTGACCCTGAGAGTCTTCTCTGAAATGTACAAAGAGCTTATCAGATTTACGTATTGCGGCTGTGCGTCCTACATAACATCTGAGAGCTCGAACCGGGCAAGCAAGTGAAGCTGTTCCTCCTCTGGTTTAGAGTGAGGAGGAAGGCAAAACCCGTCCAGTGTGATGATCCTGGACTTGAATGAAGACGTTATGACCTTAGGCGTGAATGCTGGAATAGGCCTAAGTTCAGCAGAACTCCCATCTCCTTGTATTTTTAAGAAGGAAGGAGAAACTGACAGTCCAGAAAGGTCACTTACTCTTTCAGCTGACGTAAGAGCCAACAACAGAGCCGTTTAAATGACAGGAACTTTAATGGAACCTCATTTAGAGGCTCAAAAGGATCCTTAGTTAGTGCGTTCAACACAGTAACCAGGTCCCATAGAGGAGCCAAGGACCGTGAAAACTGGCCTAAGACGGCGAACACCCCTCAAAAAACGTTTCATTAGGGGATGATTAAACACGGTTCTATCATTAAACCCCTCATGACATGATGAAATTGCTGCAGCATACGTTAATGGTGCTGAAAAGCCAAATTTCTGTCTAGCAATAGTTGTAAGAAAGACAAAATTGGACCCAAGTGACATGAACATGGGTCCAGATGTGTGTCCACGCACCAGTGCTGAAAAGCAGCCCACTTTGAAGCGTAAACAGTTATTGAAGACTGTGCATGTGAGCCCTGAATGGTTCCAATGACATCTTTAGAGAACCAAGGTTTTCTAGACGCTGTCGTTCAGCATCCAAGCCCACAGATGCTGGCCTAATACCGGAGGTTCTTATTGCACCCCCTGCCTGCAGTAGAGCATCGTCTCTCCAAGGAGGTCTCCAGGAGCAGCCTGTCAGCTGCTGCAGGACGGAAACCATGGTGTGTTCACACGCTCTGGAGCGATCAGAACGACTGATACTCCCTCCTCTCACACTCTTTCCAGCAGTGTTGATAGCAGAGGAACTGGAGGGAAGCATAACTCAATACCCTTGGCCACGGATTGTGAGCAAAGCGTCCATCCCAAGGGGGGGGGGGGTCGAGGGGACTCAGGGAGAACAGGGTGCACTGTGATTTCTCTTGCGTCACAGACAAATCACTTCCCCCCCGAACCTGGTCCAGATTTTAGGCACCAGGTCCGGGTGTAACGTCCGATCTCTGTCCAGAGGCCCCCCTCTCGACATGATGTCGGCACCTCTGTTTAGCACACCTGGGATGTAAACAGCCCTCAGTGATCTGAGGTGAACGTTTGCCCAGCTGCTGAGCGAACCCCGCCCTCGCGGTTTAAGTAAGCTGCGGCTGTTATGTTGTCCATGTGTACGAGGACATCCTGGTGATGAAGCATGTGCACAAAGTGTTTGAGAACCTTGTGTATTATTAATAACTCCAACAGGTTTAAGTGGTGAGATGTGCCCACGTCCCGCCCACTGCCTGAGACTGACATGTCCCCCCCCAACCGGAAAGAGACGCATTGGTAAAGACCGCCTTCCATGACGTGACTTTGCCCAGGGAAACCCCCTCTGTCAGAGTCCTGGGATTCCCCCACAACACCAGGTCCGTCCTCACAGACAGAGGACCGTGAGCTGGCGCCTTTTGTGGCGTACAGTGTCTATTTTCTGACGAATAAACCACCTGTGTTCAAACGTAGTTTTACCACTGTGTGGCCAGCGGCCCTCATTCCTAACATCCGCATAATTGTGATCGCCGACACCGAAGTGTGTGGCCGGACGGACGTAGTGGAGGAGTGACGTCAGCGAATCTGTTCTCTGGTTCGACAGAACGGCTATCATTGTTAATAAGCATAAGTTGACACCCAGAAAAAGTATCTGTTGAGCTGGTGAAATAAGAGTTTTTCTCCAATTTATAGCGGAGCCTCAAACAGGTCAGATGACTCACCAGAATCTCCGTCTGTGTTGCTGCCTTGAATGAATGAATGCCTCCATCTTGGATTCAGACAGTAGCAACAGATCGTCGATTTAATACATGACTCGGAAGCCCCTTGAACGCAGCGTTTGTAACGCTGCTTCGATGACCTTCGTAAGTCAGCGACGCAAGCGCATACCCGTATGGTAGGCGATTGAACTCGTAACAGGTTCCCTGAAAGGTAAACCTGA
>JBBPBX010068547.1:0-13163 GCA_038048925.1 Garcialebias charrua
AAGACCCCCGACCCCCACCAGGCCCAAGCCCGGGGACGACAGCGCCCCCAGAGTCCCAAGCCCCCGGCACCCACCCCGAAACCACCCCAGCACAGCCGGGTCACCGACCGGCGACCCATGACCGCCGCCACCGACCACCCGAGGGCCCGCATGCCGCCCCCAGTAGATATCCCCCAGAACCCCCCCGGTCCTCCCCAGGTCGAAGACAAGGTCCTCCCCGCCCAAGCAGCCCTAACCCCCCGGCGCCCCAAACCCCAACCTCCCCCCCCTCCAGTCCCAATGCCCCACAAGGCCACATCCCAGACCCCCCACCCTCACTACGTAACGGAGCCGATCAAAGAATGCCAAATAGGTTGATCCAATGTGTCGGCAGATGCTGTTTCAAGACTAATATGATCTAACAGAAGATTTTTATACTGATTAACGCTAAGATTATTTTTATTTTTCCAATTTACGAGTATGGTTTTCTTTGCGATGCATAAGGCAGTGAAAAGCATATAGGATGTATTTTTTTCTAGTATAACATCTTCAAAGATACCCAATAAGCAAACAGATGGAGAGAGTGGGATATTAATTTTCAAACATTTAGACAAGTCTTCACATACCTGTACCCAGAACCTCTGAACGGGTGGACAGAACCAGAGCGCGTGAATATAATCATCAGGTGTATTACTTATGCACTGTGAGCACTTGTTAGATGGTATAAAGCCCATCTTAAACATTCGCTCCCCTGTATAATGTACTCTATAGAGAATTATATTGTATTAATCATCAGGTGTATTACTTATGCACTGTGAGCACTTGTTAGATGGTATAAAGCCCATCTTAAACATTCGCTCCCCTGTATAATGTACTCTATAGAGAACCTTATATTGTATTAATTGTAAATTGGAGATTCTAGTCAATTTAAAAGTATTTGAACATACTTGAGACCAAATTTTTTGTTCAAAGTTGATTGATAAATCTGACTCCCATTTTTCAACAGGTAGTGCTATCGAGTCATCGATTCTAGACAATTTTTTGTATATTTTAGATAATAATTTGGGTGGTTGAAAATTAATAAACTCTAACACACATGTTGGTGTTTCCAACAATGTTTTATTAAGCTTAAATTTCTTTTTTACAATTGACTTAATTTGTTGGTATTGTAGGAAATATTTATTATCAATGTCATATTGTATTATTAATTTATTAAATGGAATAAAGTCTATACCCTCAAATATGTGTTCCAGACATTCAATACCTTTCATTCTCCAACCTGGGAAATTTAACATATTATTTTCTTGTTGAATGTCAGGATTGTTCCAGAGAGGTGTATGTCTACATGGGAGTAGTGAAGACTTTGTCATTTTCAGATACTCCCACCATGCTGTCAGAGATGAGCTAATATTGATGCTCTTAAAGCAGACATGTCTTTTTAAATCTGTACTGATAAATGGTAGATCTGAAATCCTAATATTATTACATAAAGTTTGTTCTATATCTATCCAAGTTTCATCTAGTGCATTCGGTTTTAACCACTTTGATATATATTGTAATCTGTTTGCTAAATAGTAGTAATAAAAGTTTGGAAGTTCTAATCCTCCGGTATCTTTAGATTTTTGTAATGTTTTTAAACTAATACGCGGAGTTTTATTGTTCCAAAGGAATTTAGATATAGAAGAGTCCAGGGACTTAAACCATTCATTTGAAGGTTTATTTGGAATCATTGAGAATAAATAATTTATTCTCGGCAGCACCATCATTTTTACTGAGGCAACTCTTCCCATAAGTGATATGGGTAGAGATCTCCATCTAGTAAGATCGTCTTCAATTTTCTTTAATAGTGGGATATGATTTAATTTTATTAAATCCTCCAATTTAGGAGAGATATTAACACCTAAATATTTAATATTACCTGATTGTAGTCTTTCATTAAGAGAATTATTAAACACACAATTTATCGGAAGCACTGTAGATTTTGTCCAGTTTATAGAATAATCAGAAACTTTTGAAAATGAGTTTATTAACTTGATAACATTGGATATTGAGTTTCCTGAGTTCTCAAGAAAAAGCAAAACATCGTCAGCATAAAGACTCATTTTATGTTCTATGTTTCTACCCTTTATGCCTTTAATATCAACACTTTGCCTTATTGCTGCTGCTAACGGTTCAATAAAAATAGCAAATAATGCTGGTGAAAGTGGACAACCTTGCCTGGTGCCCCTCTGTAAACAGAAGCTTGAAGATAATTGATTATTTGTCCTGACACACGCTGTTGGTGAACTATATAATATTTTTAACCAGTTAATGAAGTAATCCCCAAATCCAAATTTATTTAAGGTAGCAAATAAGAAATTCCAATTTACTCTATCGAATGCTTTTTCAGCATCTAAAGAAAAAATAGCTGTTTCAATATTTTTAAAATACGAATACTCTATTACATTATATAATCTTCGTGTATTTGTGTCTGAGTGTCTTCCTTTTATGAATCCGGTTTGGTCTGGATGTATAATAACAGGAGTTATCTTCTCTAGTCTTTTAGATAAGACTTTACAAATTATTTTAACATCAACATTAATGAGAGAGATTGGACGATAACTCGTAGGTAATACTGGGTCTTTGCCTGGCTTTAATAAGAGACTAATGTTGGCTGAATTCATATGTGTTGGTAGCCTGCCATTTTCTTCTGACTCAAGTAGCACTCTATAAAATATCGGTTCCAGTATATCCCAGAACTTTTTATAGTATTCTACTGGATATCCATCAGGACCTGGCGATTTCTTATTAGGCATGCTTTTAATTGCTTCATGGAGCTCATCTGAAGTTAATGGTGAGTCTAGTTTTGATGATTGACTAATATCTAGTTTTGGGAGTGTTACTTTCTCTAAGAATTCATTAATATCCTCATTAGATGGATTTATTTGTGGAGTGTATAGAGTTTTATAGAAATCTTTAAAAACATTGTTTACTTTTCCCTCATCATGAATTATATTTCCATCTTTATCTTTAATACCATATATATATGTTTTTTCTTTGTTTAATTTAAGTTGATTAGCTAAAAAGCTCCCTGATTTATTACCGTATTCAAAATTATCTAATCTAAGTCTTTGTATCAAGAATTTATTTTTCTTATCAATAATTTCATTTAGTTCTAATTTTACTTTGCGTAGTTTTTGCTGTGTTTCCTCTTCTTGTAGACCTTCTAATAGTTTAATGGATTTCTCTAATTCCTCAATACGTTTATTTTCTTTTTTCTTTTTATTTGTTGAATAGGATATTATTTTACCTCTCATAACTGTTTTCCCAGCCTCCCAAAGTGTACATGCTGATGTTCCTGGCAAATCATTCAACTCTAAATATGATGCCCATTCTATTTTAAAATATTGCAAAAATTCTTCTTCTTGAAGCAGTGATGTATTGAATCTCCAATTTATATTTTTTCTAGTTTCTTTTTTATAATCTAAATATAGAGTAACTGGTGCATGATCGCTGACAGCAATGGTGTGTATCTTAGTGTCTGAAATGTTGGTCAGCAATGAATTGCTTACTATAAAATAATCTATACGAGAATATGAGTGATGCACATGTGAAAAGAAAGAATATTCTTTGCTATCAGGGTGAAAAGAACGCCATGCATCGCAGAGTCCATAATCATTCATATACTGTTTAACTATATTTATAGATTGCCAACTGCGTTGAGTTCCCACTGTATTCAGTCTGTCTATTTTGTCATTGAAACCAAAGTTGAGATCACCTCCCATTACCAGTGAGGAATCCATGTGCTTTGATAGAGTGGAAAAAAAGTCATGAAAAAAAGAAGCGTCGTCTACATTTGGCCCATATATGCTAACTATACAATAATTTTGTCTAAATATTGATAACTTTAATATTATATATCTACCGTGTGGGTCTATAACCTGATCTAATACTGTGAAGTTAACATTTTTATGTATTAAAATTGCTACCCCTCTTTGTCTAGAATTATAACAGGCTGAGAATACATTAGGAAACTCTGAAGATTTTAGCTCATCTACAGTTGAGGCCAATTTATGAATTTCTTGGAGTAATACAACATCTGCCTTTAATCTTTTAATCTGATTAAAAATCCTATATTTTTTATGTTGGCTACCGGCTCCATTAATGTTCCATGTGACAAACCCTAAAGAACCCATACTTGTGCTAATGATAATAAATCTATACCACACCCACTATCACAAATATAAAAGATAACAATAGATCCAGACAAAAACATATTCCTTAATGAATAACTATATATGATTTTTAAATAAAGTAATTGCTGTTTCTTTTGAAAATGAATCAGGGAAGTTTTCATTCATAAAGTAATTGTATGGATATACAAAGACGTGTGTGAACCCTTGTGCTTGTGCGCTGATAATTGTTGAGTTAGAAAAATATAGACAAGAAAACAAAGAGAAATGATATACATGGAAACATAATTCAGATAAGAAAAAACAACAAAAACACCCTCTTACCACATCAAGTGTCATCCCACCTTGTGTATCACCACTATCTGAGTGTGTCCCACCACCGAGCTGTGCTGAAAAAAAATTAAATATATCTGGTAAGTAATATTAACAAATACTATATTTAATAATATTAATCAATATTAGTAACCGATATAGTTCTTACCTTGATCATATGGCTAATAAAGCCAAGGAGTAGTTTCTGGATCTCTAAACAGCTGACCGTTTATATAGAGTTTATCCACGGAGATGTTAGCTCTTATTCCTTCGCTTATATTTTTCTTTCTTATCGGGAATAGTACTTTCCTTCTGCTCAGGATTTCTGCAGGATATTGATCGTTCATACTAAAATGTGTCCCACGTAGTTCCCTACCCCGGCTTTTAACCTGTTCCTTTTGTTTATAATGTTCGAATTTAGCTATTATCGGGCGCGGTCTAGTGTTCCCAGGCCGTTTAGCCCCGAGGCGGTGAACTCGATGAAAAGTAATTGCTTTAATGGTTTCACTCGGCAACTTTAGCTGTTTTTGAAAGAAGTCCCGAACCAAGGCCTCCGGATTTTCCTCCGCCCCCTCCGGAATCCCAGAGAAAATAACATTATCCCGCATACTTCTGGCTTGGATATCTAATACTGACTCTTTAAATTTTTTATTATCCCCGGAAAGTTGCAACATCTGATCTTTAAGCTGTCCAACTGTTACCTTTAGCTCAATGTTTTCATTAGCTAGAGATGCTACCTGTTCCTGGGTGAACTCCAGTGATTGTCTCAACCCCATTACTTCCTTCTGTAGCTCCTCAACTAACGCCAGCCGGGCGTCCAAGCTAGACAACTTTTTATCAATTGACTCCAGAATCGTCACGAAGCCTGAATTATCCACCGAAGGTTCCGAAACGCTATCTGAGCTTCCCTCTCGGTACCGTTTAGCATTCGGCTTCGACTCGCCACCGCTACCGCTCGTGTTAGCCGAACCGCTACCCGCACCGGATGTTACATTAGGGTCGCTCATGACAAACCTTTCAAAATAATCGTCGATAAACAACTCAAGGCTCTCCGACGTTTCCACGTCCAGTTTGTGGAAATAATGGGGGGAGAAAAGATCGGTTATCAAATTTTTAATACCTTTTTAAATGATCTTACATTTAGTTATATAGTTTGTTTAAATAAATATGGACTTACCAAAGCTTTATCATAATACTCACGCACAAGTATAGAGTTTTTCAGCAGCAGCTCATTCCCCACGTCCGCTGATCTCATTCCTAATCTTATCCAGCCTTGTCACTCCTAAGGAGAACCTCAGCATCTTCATTTCTGCTGTTTCCAGTTATATATCCTGCCTTTTTGTCAATGTCTCTGTCCAGACCATACATTATAGCTGGTCTCACCACTGTCTTGTAAAGTTTTGGATGTTAGCAAAGGTCAATTTGCTGACACCCTTTTGTTGCAAATCACTCATAAACACAAGGAAACACACTGAACATCCTCCCTTCTGTTTATTCATTAATTTGTGCTGCTGTATTCCTTCATACCCATATGCTCACACAGACTTATGTTTGGGCTTCTTTAACGCCATACTGTTTTGCATTATTATTGTTTAGCGTATATCTTAGAAATTTTAATGCACTGTTTGGCATTTGTTTAGTGCATATCTTAATGCATATCTTAGATTCTTATATACTGTTTCATTTTACACTTTATAGTTTTGCCATTGTTGAATGGCAAAACTATCAACTATAACAAAATTTTGTTCCACCTCATGTACCACATGTGGTGAGAAAGACAATAGACCTACTTGAACATGAAACTTTTCTCCATCCACTCCATCCTGCCTGGACTCTCTTTTTCACCTCTTTACCACACTCCCCATTTTCCTGAACAGTGGACCCCAAGTACTTCAAGTCCTGCACCTTTGTGACCTCTGATCCTTGTAGCCTCACTGTTCCACTGGCCTTCCTCTCATTCAGAACCATGCACTCTGTCTTACTATGGCTGACTTTCATTCCTCTTATTTCAAGTGCATACCTCCACCTCTCCAAGTTCTCTTCCACCTGTTCCTTGTTCTCACCACATATCACAATGCAATCTGCAAACATCATAGTCCATGTGGATTCCTGCCTGACCTCATCTGTTAGTCGGTCCATCACCAGAGCAAACAAGAAATGGGCTCAGAGCCAATCCTTGATGCAATCCCACCTCCACCTTGAAGCTATCTGTCACTCCTACAGAACATTTCACCACTGTCCTGCTGTCCTCATACATGTCCTGTATCAATCTAACATATTTCTCTGCCACTCCAGATTCCAGAAACAATAATAATGTAAAATAATATGGTGTATTAAATATTAGCCCGAACATTTCCTGTCGATTCTTTGGAGCTTGACAAATAACATGGGCCTCAGTGAGAAATATGTGAGGGGTGTTTTGTTTGTTTGGAGGGGGGTGAGTTTGATAACGGATAGGTGATTGCTTTTTTGTTTTGATTTTTTCCCCCACAAGACTGCCTGTCTTTGCAACTGCCTCAGTAGAAATTTGGCTGTCTAGCAGCATTAGGTCCTTGGTGCGATGTCACACCCCATTTCTGGAATTGAAGAGGATGTTTCCAAAGCTACAACCGAAAAAGCTTGATATCATCACTAAAATTACTTTTTATGTAGTTCAGTTTTTTTCTACAGCTTCCTGAAGTCACAATGTGGCACCAACAAGCCACAGCTGTGGATCATTTCCTTGATGAGCTTCAGGAGTATAAAAGGCTGCAGAATAACTCTTTTCCATGCTGGAGCATTACATGCCTACCAGTATTTGTGCTTTCAACCACCTTGTGTGATTCTAAGAATAAGAAAGGCTCACATTGAGTTCTCTTCATGTTTCAGCATCGACTACTACAATCCACCTGTTCCTAGATTCCTCTTAGAAACCCTGCAATCTTTTGTGACTTCCTCAGCTGTCTCCACCACCTTCCAACCACTTGCCAACCACAACCTCAAACTCACCTCTAACGCTTCCCTTCCTTGAACTGAAACCACTGGAACATCTGCTCTCTCAACGATCCATACATCTGTCTGTACACATAACCATTATTTAACATCTTCCAATATTCACCATTGTGACTCCTCTCCTTGCTCCCCAGAGTGCCAGATCCTCCCATTGTACATTGATGAACTTTTTGCACTGTAAATAAAGCACTGTTAATTTTACGAGTCTTGGAGTCTGTTCCTCTCAGTCCATATTCACTGTGTAATCTGCTAAACCTCACACTTAAAAAATCATTTAAAGTTAC
Source organism: Garcialebias charrua (assembly GCA_038048925.1). NCBI lineage: Eukaryota > Metazoa > Chordata > Actinopteri > Cyprinodontiformes > Rivulidae > Garcialebias > Garcialebias charrua. Next base: position 7,739 of record JBBPBX010068547.1, read on the forward strand.
TTTTCAATGTTTGCCACAGAACATAACTATAACATAACTATAACTATAAGTCTCATTATATTTCACTGGATATTATTTTTTCCTTCCTTCAGCTGCTCCCTTCATCAGGGGTCACCACAGCAAACTAAAACTCGCACAAATATGACTGGATAAGTAATATGAAAAAAAAAAATGGTGGGTGCTGTTTTTTAACTAAATTTTATGACTGGTTTAAATTTTACCCATGAATCAATAATGGTGATGATATAAATATCAAACCTAAACTTCTAAATCTTTAGAGAAATATAGAAGAATCTTCACCAGCATAAAGTTTTATCTCTCAAGCAAACATATATTTTTAATGCACTGTGCTATGACATAAGCCTGCATTCCTACTGCCTGTCTTTGATTTTATTTTGGCACTTTCATTCATTTTTCTTTTTTTAAACAGACATAAAAGGCCCATTAAACCAATTTCTGGGGCCCAAAGCCCTTTGAAATGTGAACATGAAAATACATGTAAGCAAAGCTAGGATTTGGATAGCACTTCATTTTGTTTACATAATTTGATCAAAGTAGCTACATATTTCTGTTAATATTCATGTACTTGTTCCTGCCAGCAGCTCATTATTGTGTTTTGAACAATGTACAATGAATGTAAGACTGGCTGCAGCTGCTGCAGCTGTGAGCAGCAGAGCATGGAAGAGTCAGCTCTGCTGTCCTAGATAATTGCACAGTGTTTCCTCTCTCTCTCTGCAGTACACTGATTTATGCAAAGCTACTTTACAGCTTGGTAATTTATCAAACATGAAACAGCTTATTGCTTTGCTGCATCTTAGCTCCAAAAAAACGCTGTGTTACATGCAAATGTGGTTTGTTGGAATTGTCTCTTCTCTTAAAAAAGGCGTTCAATACAAGATCAACTGGACTTTTTTTGATTTTATCATGTCCTGGACGACTGAGAATCTTCACCAGCATATGTCTCTTCTCTTGTGTATTCTTTGCTGAAACTGAATGTATGTACTGTATGTGAACCTTAGAGGGCCAGTGTGTACCTGCAGCTTTAGATGTCCATTGATTACAGTCAAGAAGTAAAATGTCTTCTTGTTTTTTTCTCTCTTTGATTAAAGATGCTGTTATGGGCATGTCTCAATCCATTTAGGAGAAAGGAAACTAAACCAAAGAGAAATATTAATTGTTAAAGCCAATAATTCTCAGTCGGGTCATCTGGACAGTTTACTTTTTATAGAAATGTTTCACCCTCTATCTGGAGGGCTTCATTAGTCAGAGGAGTTCCAGCAAACTGTTTCCCCATCAAGCAGTGAACTCCTTAAGTGGACCAACCAGTTTGCTGGAGTTAAGATAGCTTCTGGGGGCCGGCCTGTCCCTCGTCAACATATCCCAGGCAGGCAGCCACAGCCAAAGTGGTTCAAGGCAAGAAAGTTCATGCTCAATCATCCAGGAACTCCTCTGACTGATGAAGCCCTCTATGTGTTTGATTTGTATTTCAGCCATTACCATGCAACATTGTATCTTAGTATCTGTAAAACTGAATGGATTATAGCCCTTTTCTTTGTTGGCTAATGTCATCTAGTTGTGGTGGCCATCTTGAATCCAGTTGATTCCAACAATTATACAAAAGTGCCTTCATCTTCATGTATTGTCATCAGTGTATGTTCACCATGTCTGTGCTTTGCATTTGACCCATCACACATGAGCTACACCCAGATGGAGCAACAGGCAGCTGTTATGGTTCTAGCTCAAGGGCACCCCAATATATGGGCAATGTGGGAAATAGAACATGCAACGTCCCGGTCCTAAGTCGACTGCCATACCACTCCACAGCTGCCCAATTTAACATGTGTAACCATTGACTATGAATATTTCCTCATAAAGTCAAAAGTCAAAGTCAACTTTATTGTCAGATCTGCAATATGTACTGTACAGGACATACACAGGACCGAAATTGCGTTTCTCTCAGTCCCTCGGTGCAACAGTAAACATCTAAACATTGAAACACTGAAACATATAATAATAGACATAAGCATAAAATAGTAAAACTAACACTGTCCTGAGTTTTTGCATAGTGGTATAAGAGTATGAAAATTTACACCAACTCTAAAACTAAAACATTAAACATTTAATGAACATAATACTGTCCTGAGTTTTTGCATACTAGTATAAAAAAAAGAGTATAAAAAGTATAACTAAAATAAACTAAAGGTTTCTAGCATTGACATTTGCAAAGTGGCAAAGCAGCATAATAATGTTTCCCCACATTAGCTGCTGCCCCCAAGTCCGGCTGCCACCCCCAAGACCGTCTGCTGTCCCCAAGACCCCCCACTAAACAGTAGACGTCCAGGGGACGTCGAGGTGACGTCTATATAGAGCCCGTTGGTCGAAGACCAATTCTAGACGTCGCCCCGACGTGCAAACAAGGTCTTTTGTTGACGTCTAAATATGACCGCATTTGAGTCAGAGTCAGAGTCAGAGAGTCAGAGAGTCTTTATTGTCATTTGCACCGCATGTGGTACATGAGATGAAAACGAGATTATGTACACGAGGTCCCAGTTACATCCAACAACAATGAAAGAGAAAAACAGTAATAACATCTAGAACTAACTAAGAAAAGCATCAACTAGTAATACACTAAGCCTAATATAGTGGGAATAAACAGCAGCACGAACATGAGTTTGTATGAGCAGATGGTCACAGATGAATACAGCAACAAGAAAACAGATCAGCATCAGCATGATGTGATATTTTGCAGTGTTTATTTTATTTTTATTTTTTATTTATTCATGAGTCTAACAGCCTCAGGGTAGAAGCTGTTCCTCAGTCTAGTGGTTCTACATTTGATGCTCCTCAACCTCCGTCCTGAGGGGAGTGGGGCAAAGAGTGAGTGTGCTGGGTGAGTGAGGTCTTTCATGATGCAGGTGGCTCTTTTCCTGCATCTGGAGGTGTAAATGTCTGTGATGGTGGGGAGACTGACTCCAACAGACTTCTGTGCAGCCTTCACCACTCTCTGCAGAGCTTTCCTCTCTTCAACTGTGCAGCCTCCATGCCACACGTTGATGCTGGAGCACAGGATGCTCTCCACTGCACACCTGTAGAAGGAGGTGAGGACTGGGCTGCTCAGACCAGCTCGTCTCAGCCGTCTGAGGAAGTAGAGTCTCTGATGACCTTTCTTGATCAGGCTGGTGGTGTTGTTGCTCCAGCTGAGGTTATCATTCATGTGTACACCCAAGTATTTGTAGCTGGAGACCACTTCCACTGCAGACCCACCTATTTTCAGTGGGGCATGGTTGTGTTTGTTCCTTCTGAAGTCCACAATCATCTCCTTTGTCTTCTTCACATTCATGTGAAGATTGTTCTCTTTGCACCAGCTCTCCAGGTGTTCCACCTCCTGTCTGTAGCTGGACTCATCATTGTTTGTAATGCATCCCACCACCGCTGTATCATCTGCAAACTTAACAATATGACAGCCTGGAAGTGTGGCTGTACAATCATATGTGAGCAGAGTGAACAGAAGGGGGCTCAGCACACATCCCTGAGGAGAGCCAGTGCTAAGGGTTATGGTGGAGGAGGAGAAGTTGTGGATCTTCACGGACTGTGGTCTGTCTGTTAAGAAGTCTAGTACCCAGTTACAAATAGAGGGGCTTAGTCCAAGTGTAGATAGTTTGTCTATCAGAGTTTGGGGGATCATGGTGTTGAAGGCAGATGTGAAGTCCACAAAGAGCAGACGCACGTATGAGTCTTTCTGATCCAGGTGAGTGAGAGTACGTCGTATGAACGTCAGTTTTGGAGGTGATCTGGACCATGTTCATAGAGTTAAACTTTTAGGACTATAAAAGTGCAGTTAGACAATTGATTTATTAAGAATGTTGTTTTTTACTAACATTTTAATGTATTTCCTCAAAAAAAAATTTTTTTTTTTACAAATTAGACTTGTCCGTCGTTTGAGAGTCCAATTCTAGACGTCGCCCCGACGTGCAAACAAGGTCTAATTAGGACGTCTAACTATGACCGCATTTGTACGTCGTATGAACGTCAGTTTTGGACGTTATCTGGACCCGGTTCACAGAGTTAAAACTTTTAGGATTATAAATTTGCAGTTAGACAATTGATTTATTAAGAATGTTGTTTTTTAATAAAATTTAATGCATTTCATCAATTCTTTTTTTCTTTTTTACAAATTATATATACTGTATATTATTTATTTGAAGAATATAATTATTGTTGTTGTTGTTGTTGTTGTTTGTTGTTGTTATTCATTCATTCAACCTTTAGGCAAGTTATATCTCATTCGATCGACTCATTTACAAGAAACCTCATTTATTCCACGACGTCGAGGTCACACATTCATTTCAGTAGGTGGCAGTACTGGTGTTTTTTGCTTTCTGCCATTAAAAAAACAAGAAGAACTTCGGAACTCGAGCGTTATGATTGGATTGGCGGAGGTATCACGTGATCATTCCAACCAGTCAACACCTCTCTTGTTGAACCTCGCTGGCTTGAATAAAACCAACCGTTGTTTATTTTCTCTCTGTGCTGCTGTGATCAATCAGAGCTCAACTGTGTTCAGTTCATTTGTCACGGAACTCCTGCCCTAAACGCTGCAATCCATTCAGAAGTTGAAGGTAATTGGTTCTGTTTTATAGCTTTGTTCTCTTGAATTCTGACGGTTTCACAACGTACATGTAGCTAACAGCTAAGCTACATTGTAGTAAGCTAACTTGTGTCTACGTCTGCGGCAGACGATGTAAAAGAAAATCGAACAGTACAGTTTAGAAAATAAGTTGTTCTATCCAAGTAAGCCGTATGCTACGAGTTTTTTTTGTTTGTTTTTGTTTCTTTGTTTTGCTTTGAGACTATCGAGGCCTGCACGCGTCTCCATTAACACGCATGTGCTGAGCGGCCAGCGTTGCTGTACAGTCATAGATGTCATATATAGAACACTAGATACCGCATGGCCTGCTCTCGCCCAGAGCCGTCTCTGCTCTCACCTATTGGAGCTGACGAGATTTCAGGCAGCCATCTTGGGGGTGGCCACCGCTCCGCTCAGCCTTATATATTTGGCTGGCACAATATGGTATCAGCGCATTTAATCAATCATAACACGCTGAATAGTAATGCTATTGTCACATATTTAAATTTTAGGCATACAGCTATTAAAACTGCATGTATAGGAACGTATAGTTTAGCATATTTAAATATTTTTTGGTGGAATACAATAGTGTACTGTACTTTAATATATGTTTAGCAAGACACAACCAAAGATGCAATTTATTCACACACACATTATACATATTCAGATACTGTAATAATACATATATATTCAGATAAGCATATATATAACTATATAAATACATACTACAGTATATATATATATATATATATATATATATATATATAATATATATATATATATATATAATATATATAT
>JBBPBX010068548.1:0-10009 GCA_038048925.1 Garcialebias charrua
TTAGGGAAATTCGACCGGCATGTTACAGTCAGGCTACAGCCAGACAATCCTGATGTAACCCACTTATCCTCCATGCTCAGTAGCATGTATCTAGACCCATCAGTGGTTCAAGCAGATGCTGGGATTAACACCGAAACTGAGACATTAGCAGAACAACTCTCGGACCTCCAGCAGAAAGTTGAAGCCTTGGAACAACGCCTCCGAGATGCGATTGACAGCACCCTCCATCGTGAGGAGGGACTCAGGGCTGCTATTGACTCCTCTGCTGTTTTAATAAAGGAATACGTAGAGCACCACCTCCAGAAGTTGGACCAAGAGGTTGGGGCCTGTCTCAAGCGTAGGGATAAACGCTGGTCGGAGGAACTAAATCAAACGGTCCGCAAAGGTGCTCTCTCTTGGGGGCCGTCCACGTATTCAACTCCAGTTGCTCATGGGCCCATTGGTGGACTGGCTGGGGAGAGAGACGCTAGCCAGTCATCCCATTATGCTGCTGCCAGACCCCCTATTAAGATGGACTTTCCTCAGTTTGGGGAATCCCGCAGCACCTCAGATGTGACTGATTTTATAGAGCAGTGTGAGAACTTCTTAACTCTCAGACCCTTGTCAGATGTGGAGCTCCTAGGCACACTAAACACTGTTCTGAAAGGACCCGCACGCAGCTGGTGGCTGGCGACACGGACAAAAATAAAAGATTGGGATGACTTTAAGGCTGCATTCCTGGAAGCCTTCCTGCCTACCGACTACCATGCTGAAATAGAGGAACAGCTCCGCTCAAACGTTCAAGCACCAAACCAGTGTGTGAGGGACTTTGCTTATGACCATCGAGCCCTGTGCTTAAAGTGGAGTCCGGACATGGCTGAACAAGAAATTGTCCGCAGAATATTGAGTGCCTGCAACCCCAGACTGGCCAGTGGTCTAAGAGGCATCGTAACTACGGTGGAACAACTTGTGAAAGTGGGGTCGCTGATTGAAAGGGATTGGAGCAACTCCCGGGAATACTGGAGTAGAGTACAGCAGGCCCATCCTTCGGACAGATCAAAGAAAACAGGAAGAAAGTCTGAGCACAGCCAAGCTCGGGGACATGGAGGAGATGTGGCCGTAGTTCAAGCGGTACTGTCCCTGCTGGTGGTTCCTGTAACTATTCGGGGAACTACAGGAGATGCTGTCCTCGACTCTGGATGTACTTATTCCCTCATGAAACAAAGCCTGTGGAAGAGGATAAGAACACCTGGTGAAACCCTGAGTAGAAGCGAAGTACCGAAGTTTGTCATGGCTAATGGACAAGAAAGTCAGGCAGAGGGGAAAACTGTCCTGCTACTAGGATTTCATGACATCCACATCACCATCCCTGTGCATGTCATAAATGATGAACAACTTTGTATGCCATTGCTACTTGGGTTGGACTTTATGAATGCCAGTCAGATTGTCCTTAAGCCCCATCTCAGGAGTTATGGGCTGCCGGATGGAAAGGAATACAAATTCAAGGTCAGATCACGAGATGAGCTGTGTTGGAAGGATGCACAGTTATATGTCAATTTTTACCTGGCTGTGGTGGAAGACTCACAGGCTAAAACACCTGCTGTCCCTCTTTTGGAAGACCAGCCTGAAGAGGTGCGGCCACTGCTGCAGAAGTGGCCCACCGTTTGGACAGAGGCTGTTGGAGCCACCGAGATAATTAGCCACCACATTGTGACATCCGACGAGCTTCCTGTGAGACGCCGAGCTTACAGAGTGTCACCCCAAAAACAAGCTGTTCTCAGGATGAACATCTCTGAAAAATTCTGGATGTGTTTTTTACTGCATTACGCCTTCATCAGACAATCTACAAAAAACGTTCAGAATACCTGTGTGTGCGTGTGTGTGTGTGTGTGTGGGGGGGGGTGATATTGAAGAATTTAAACATATCTTCGTGCTGCATTTCAGTGCCTCAGGATTAATTTATTTGCTGAGCGCTCAGATTTGTTCCAGTTCTCCTGAGATATTTAATAAAACCTCCAAATGTTGTTCATTTAGATAATTACATCTGCTGAGTTATTTATTCAAATTATATGTGTATTTTTTTTTTTTGAGGAACTTCATAGGTGTTCTTACAGTCAAAGCCAAACTGCTCTGCTGCACATTAATTTGACAACAGCTGCTGTTTATAGAAAAAGCAGAAATTATACTAAATTAGAATTTATCTCGATGACTGTCATTAAGGGATATTGTAATTCATTATGTTTATTGAAATTGCTGGTTGCTCGATTGCTGTGATAGCATGCTTCACATCAGAGCTGCAGCCAATTTCAAAACTTCATCTGCTTCGCTAAAAGACTTTTAGAATAGTATAAGTTTTAAAACATCTTATAAATCTGTGTTTAGTGAGAACTCTTCCCATCCGTGGAGGGTGTTTTATATACAGTATTGGTGTCTAACTGGGAGGTTATTGGACACGCTGGTTATCCTAACTGGTAACCCAGGCTGCAGGTCGGTGTTGTCTGAAATTAACCGGTGTGGGAGGCTCATTCCACAGTGGAGCCAGAGCTGTTTAGAGTCCTGTTGTGTCTGGACTCTTTGGTCACTTTAATATCAGCTCAGGGCCTGAACTGGCCCCCATGTTGTTCCACCAATTACACAAAGATCCCTCTCATCCGTCCTCCCTCCTCCCACCCGCTGCAGGTCTTCCTCACCACGTTGCTCGTGTCTGTCTTTCTTGTGTCTACTAAACTGCGCCCTCTTGCATTCTTTTGCTTCATGTATTATATTTCATTTAACATGAAACATAAAGTAAGTGATGCTGAACACAAAGCACATCTTTTCTTCTTTAAAAAAAAACTTGTGTAAACAATGCATCTTTTCTCTGCCGCAGAGGAGATTTGATTGACCTATGTGAGCTTTCTTAGCCATCGCTGCCTTAACTCGGTGTTTACTTTATCACTGATCTTCCAGTAAACCGAGTTCCTGTCTGTGTATTTACGTGTAATCGTACACAAGCCGTCGCCGTGAGCTTGCGTGTATACAGTAATGCCTTTTAGGGGATTGGTTCCTGCTTCGGATCTTTGAACTTCAGTCAGCGCTGCATCCTGATGTCCTGGTGTGACTGGTTTGAGGGGGTAATTCACTCCACCAGAAAGCAGCCTTTTAGAGGTTCCACATGTGCCTTGGCACCAGACAGAAGAGGGCCTGGCAGGCTTCATTAATTGAGGCAACATTCCTGTAACGTTGTCAGGCGCTTTTATTAGTATTAGCTTTGCCTGCAGGCTGTCATTATGCCTTATTTAGAGGCCGAAACTTCCCCATTGCTTTCAGTGCGCACTGTTAACCACTAACAACTTAATCATCAAATCAATAAAGGCAGGCTGAAATTGTGAACTAATTGTTCCAATCACGCAAACTTAAAACAAATCACTGGAACACACTGACGGCAATTATCTACACCTCATCCTGGAATTGGGATGAATCGTTGTGAGTTAGGACACATTATCAAGACAAATCAATTGAAGACACTTTAAAGCAAACTGTGTGTGAGCATAATATATTTGCAGGTTTCCTTCGCCAAACATCCCAGAAATAACATCAAATGCTCCATTTAATCCCAGCAGCTCACACAGGGTGGATTCATTTGGGGGCAAACTCCCTAATAACAGTAAATCCACCATAATTGACATGTCAATTTTACTTGAAAAACAATATTGTTGCTTAACAGAGTCTGTGCAACACACTGAGATGATTCAGCAGGTAGAAAATGAGAAGCAGACCGACGGTTCCAGCAGGTATAAACCCCAAGTCTGGTTTGATCTTTGCTGCTTCCAACTCTGCTGCTTCTGACCGTTTTGATGTGATCCTGTTGACAGGGTCAGCTGTAACTCTCTGAGAGGCTGTCATGACTGACTGCAGAGAGCGCTTGGCTCGTCTGTGCAATCATTTGTCAGCATACCATGTTCACGTGAAATCTGGTTGAAAATGGGCCCAAAATTGTTCTTTTTTTTAAATGTAAGTAAATGGTGGCCAAATAGTTTTAGCAAATTCTGACGTAAGTCACAGTGCTTAAGGATTTAAATGTTTTCATCATTTAAAAAAGTGCAATAATTGAAAAAGCCTTGCATTCCTTGCTGGAATGCATATCACCCGTCACCTTTTATAAAGATTTAGACTATAAGATCATTTTATGTGGAGAAATAATGGAGTTGTAGGCATTCTGTTCAAATCCCATGTGATGTTGTGAGATGTCAGAGTATGTGTTGTGAATGACTCTCAGCTACTTATGGGCCTTTTCCATTAGCGCCTGTATGGTTTGACTCGGTTCGGCATGGTTCCAAGGCTTTTCAACAAGCAATAACTCATGGAACCACACCAACTTGTAGCTCAGTGTCTGTAAAAATGACTGAAAATGTATATTTTTGTAATTGGCCAACGTCAAGCTGTGGCAGCATTTTCCTTTTTTATTTTTTGGCTTGACTCTAAAAGTGAATGAATTGTAGATGTCCATCTACTGATTACTTGTGAAAGATTCATTAAAGTCGGTCCAATGGTTCAATTCAATTCAATTCAGTTTACTGTATTTATATGGAGCAAATTCACAACCAAAGTTGACTCAGGGCAATTTATTTACAGGTGGTCCCCGACTTACGAGCGAGTTCCGTTCCTACGAGTCGCTCATAAGACAAAAATTCGTATGTCGGAACCCGAAACACGTGTCGCTCGTAAGTCCGGATTTTTGGTCGTAAGTCGGAAAATGTATGCTAGCGCTGCACCGAACACCCGTTTTTCAACACAAACGTACATACTGGTTCATAAACATGCTCAGAACGTTGTTTACAAACGGTTAGCTAACACACTTTCATCTAAAAACACATACCAGTGCTGTATTTTCTGTATTTTCTGTACAACTTTACTGTTCGTTAGTCCGCTCGTGAGTCCGGAACCTCGTATGTCGATGACGTCGTAAGTTGGGGACCACCTGTATTTATACCTTTATTTTACCAGGAAGAAATCCATTGAGATCATCAATCTCTTTTACAAGGATGTCCTGTTGCTTGTATGTGAATGTTCCTGAATGCTCCTTTACAGTAACATTCACATACATTAAAGGAACATTCACATACATAGAAAAGCCAATTAATAAAGTTCTCTATCTAAGGAAGCCAGCAGACTCGTTGAATCTTCACTTCGTCGCAGTCTCCCATACTGAAAGTTAATGCCAAAAGTCCTAAGCAAAGCTCTTGTGCAATGAGTAGCACTTGGAGTCGGTGTTGAGGGTTACTCTCAGCTACTACCACATCAAATTGTAGCTCCAGTATCTTAAAGCTATCTGTGTACAGGTAGTCCCCGATTTACGAGCGCTCTGATCTGCGAGGTTCCAGACTTACGAGCTGCACATTTTTGGAAAAAACGAAAAAAATACTGAGTTTTCATGTGTTTTTTCACTACAGTTAGTTAGTTAAGCATATAAACACACGTTTCCGATCATTTTTATGCACTCAAAAGTAGTTTTTAGATGAAAATAGAGTGTTTTTAGGCGCGCTAGCGAAAACCGTTCCAATTTACGAGCGGATTTCCGGATTTACGAGAGAAATGGCGGCCGTTCCAAATTACGAGATTTCCGGTTTACGAGCGCCTCGTTGTGACGGATCTCGCTCGTAAATCGGGGACTACCTGTATTTTCTAAAGTCACTTGGCTTTGACAACGACTTTTATTTGGGTTAGCTCCAAAGGTTAACGAGTTCTAGAGGTCCATCCAATAACTTTTTGCTGAAATTCCATTAAAGTTAATCTTCTAGTTCATGAGATATTTTCCTGACAAACAGACTTGATTCCAAATAGTTAATAGAAAATGTTATGCAAAAATCTTGTGCAATTTTTCAGCATGTGTTGGGCATTGTTGTCTGTTATGATCAAACTAAATGTTGGGAATGTTTCTGTAAAAAGTAACTGACTTTTAATGATTTCTGTGTTTCATAAGTTCAGTTAGGTAGCAGCCATCTTCATTCAGACTGACTCCAAAAATTCATCTTTCATGAAAATTCATCCAGTATTTCTTGTTGTTGTTGTTGCTAACAAACAGCCACATAAACGTGCACACCCACAAAAAAAAAAAAACATTATTGCCCACCTTTAATCGGCAGGAAATGATAAAATATAGGGTGGTGTCCTGAGTCTAGGAATAATCAAGTTTGTCTATTGACGTTTTACTTCTAGTTTTGAGAAGTTGCCTTTTTAAGCAGCCCCATGTGACTTGTTAGTGTTGCTTATTGTGGTCATCTGGACATGATTTGTTTGCACCAATGAAACTGCACAGGACTTGTTTTTAATGACCATGTTATCCACCATGGAAGCATGAAATTTATTGTATTTTTTTCCATTAACTTCGTCCAAATCAGCCCTGAATGAGATCATGAAGTGGATATTATTCAAAATAGTCCTATTATTTCAGCCTGCGAGTGAGTATTTGGCTTTGATTAAATTTGTTCTTCTAAATTTGGCATCCAAACACATGGACGGCCTTTTGGTTTGTTGTATTTGTGCAAAATTTTCAGCCACTTTTGAACAAAACTCCGAGTTTGACCACAGTTAACAGCGAGCAGAGCTCTATAGCTGAAAGCCCCTGCAGATTCATCTTTACCCAGCGTGTGTGAGACGCTCCCTGCTCCCATTGTTCCTTCTCTCCTCGAGGAGCCAAGATGTGAAGAGTGAATGAAAAGCCCTGCTGCCATCCCGCTGCAGATCAAATACAGCTCTGGTGGCGTAGGAGCGACATCAGTCAAAACAGAACCTGATCTCAGGGGCAATTACCAGTGTTTGCTTAATCTTTGGGACGTGCTGTCAGAAACCTGGGTTTGACTCTCCCCTTTGAGCCGGGGCAGGAACAGGGATTATTAGTCATTAGGACTTCACAGTTTTGTGTTTGGCGATGAGGGAGCTGAAAGGGAGGAGTGTGTGTGTGAGAGCTGAAAGATGAGTTTAAATGTCTGCCCCTTCACGTGAACAGAGAGCCCACTGTGAACGTGAGAAGATTAAAAATAAATAAAAGAAAGAAAAGGGCGTTAAAGTTATATAAACAAAACATTACTTGCCCTAAGTGGAAAACCATTAAATCACATGCGAGTTAATTTTCAATATTTTCCTAGACCTTGTTTTGGTCCTCTCGCACTCCTTTCACCATTTTTCACCGTTGACCCTCGGGCCGTATTTCCCTAACGATTCTGTTACCTGTTTGTTAACTCAGCATCAATTAAAGCTATTTGAAACCTCAACCACCCACAGGCTCCCTCCACCGTGCAATTAAAATGCCATGAGCTCTGTGTTTGCTTCACACTAATTCCAGACCACATTTAAATGACAGTATTGAGAGCCCTTGAGGGCTACGTAAATTGCCTTATTAGACAGCTGATTATTTATAAGAAGGTGAAAAAGTAATTACAACAAATTCCACCCTGCCCCTGGGATACTGTTCAAAAGCCTATTCTCAGAAGTGCCATTTTTGTGGATTGTTTCTGGTCCGTGCAGAATCAAAGAGCAATATTGCCATTCTGTGGACATTAACAACGCATGGCACATTCTGAAAGACAAAGTAGTGACAAAAAATAAATAAATAATGTAAACATCCTTGTATAATATTCAAAACAGGAATATATTATAATTAATTATTAATTAATATATATACAGGGCAGCACGGTGGCACAACTGGTAGAGCTGCTGCCTCTCAGTGAGCAGGTCCCCGGTTCAAATCCCGGTCCGGGGGCCTTTCTGGGTGGAGTTTGCATGTTCTCTCCGTGCATGCGTGGGTTTTCTCCGGGTGCTCCGGTTTCCTCCCACAGTCCTAAAAACATGCATGTTAGGCTGATTGGTAACTCTAAATCAGGGGTGCTCACACTTTTTCAGCATGCGAGCTGCTTATAAAAATACCAAGTCAAAAAGATCTACCCAATACAAAAATGCAAAACATATAATTATCTTCAAATGTATTAAGGATTATTTTTATGTACAAAGTATGTTGATGTACCTTGCATAACTGAATAAGCCAATATTGCACAACACATACAATAAAATAGGGGTCACCAACGTGGTGCCCGCGGGCACCTGGTCATCTGCAGGGACCAAATGGGTTGGTGGTGACAGCAATATCGATTTTTTTATTTTTTTATTTAAAAAAAGATGGTAGAAACTGATCCCCACTTCCCTTCTTTATAAGAATCTGGTCTTTTACTTTAATAAATGTTAAAAAATCATTGGATATTTTTTACTTTATAATGTCATCTCTAAAAGCCCCCTCCAGCAAATCTAAAGTGGTTCACAGGCCACCAGTTGACAACCACAGTTGTAGCAGGTTGTTATGGCCCCGGACACGTTTAATTTAGTGAACAAAGGCATAAAAATGGCTCTTGTAAGGAAAGATTTAATGTATACAGCAGTGCTTATACATTTATTTTACAGACTGTCCCTGAATGCACCGCGAAAGTGTGTTATGCAAACGCGCGCGCTGCGGGACAGGGAAACGTGCAGAGAACGGAGAGTAGTCAAGGAGGTTATTCTGTATGAAAAGTGTCTCGTATGATTTGAATAATAAAGCCACGTCAACTCCCAACCAGTATGTTTAAGCTTGCAGAGAAACAACACAGCGTCACTCACCCGGAAGTGTCAGGCTGGCGCCATCTACGGATGGCACCATCTACATTTCCAGTGCTGGGCAACGCTAATCCATAAATTAGTTCCACAATTTCTAAAACGCTTATTAATTTAATTAGTTCCACAACTTCAAAAGCACAAATGCCCTAAGAAATTTAGTGGAAGCTAAACTAATCCTCTATTTACATTCAACAAATGGTAGTTGGCAAGTTTTGCTATATTTGCATCACACTGCCACCTACCGGTGCATGAACAGTTATGCACCTGATCTTACCTCTAAGCCGCGATTCGCTCGGGATGTCATCTTCTTCAATACACCTTTCCCTAATGGTCCAAAATTTTAAAAGTTGTTGAATGTGTTGTTGAGGATTGGATTGCTATTTCGGCTGCTTCTTTTTCTGTTTATTGTAGATTTATCATTAAAAATGCATCGATAAAGTTATTTTAACTGTTTACTGGAAAACTGAAGAGGCGCTGCAATGCATTATGGGATCACAAGGAACCAAACCGTGCTATGCAGGTCAAATGGAGCAACAGCTCAATTTGACCACTAGATGTCTGATGTTCAACTTTAAATAATTTTATTCTTTTCATTCATTGATTGAACCTTTATTTTATTTTTATTTTTTAAATAATTTCTGCAGTGTTAATTCAATTAACGTACACTGTGCAAGGTAATGTCACAAGTAAAATATAAAAAGTTGAAAAACATGCTCTTTAATTAATTAACAAGTTGATGATAAAGTAGTTATATATTTTCTGCAATCTTCAAAGACAAGCGCATCGTCTTTGAGAGCAGTTCTGAGCCAGACTCAGACAGAGGAAGGAGCTGCTGCCTGATCCTTCACGTTTACAACAGCACGTTGCTCAAACGTATAACAGGCTGTAACATCCTCTAACCCAGCAAGAAACAACCCAAAAAAAATAAAAAAACGAGAGGAAATTAACTGTTGTCCCAGCATGTTTTTCACAGCAGCCCACTTTTACTCAGTTTAACATTTAAGTGCATTACGCCCGCAGGACTGCCAGTCTACGCTGGTGCAATCGACCGTAGAACCGGGGACTCCGTAGACAGCCAATCAGCTTCAAGGAAGCTGATCCCCGCTGATTGGCTGTCTACGGAGTCCCCGGTTCTACGGTCGATTGCACCAGCGTAGACTCAACCTGGGAGGGGGCGGGACAGGACTGTCATGGCTGCCCCCATGAGCTTTTGGAAAAAGAGGTGGATAGAGCTCCAGCGTTTAAACTTCTTCTTTCTTTTTTTTTTTTTAAAAGGAGCTCCTATTTTAAAGTAAAATAAATCAATACATACAAAATTTTAGTCTCTGGATTACAAACGTTAACAGTGTTTTTGCTGGGATAGGAGTTGTAACCATTGTCTTCCTGGTATGTAAGCAGACACAAA
>JBBPBX010068550.1:3804-19094 GCA_038048925.1 Garcialebias charrua
TATATATATATATATATACATGTATATGTATATATATACATATATGTCAGTAATTCCACATAACTCAAGTTTATTTTCTAAAAGATTTGGTTAATACAAACAAAAACATTCTTAGGAATAAAAAGAGTTGTGGCTTTTATTTAAATGAACAGATTTTATTAAATCACAGCAACAATGAAAATGAAATAATCCTACCTGTGGAAGCATCGCTCATATTGTGCCACATTTAATCATTCCATGGCCTCCTCTGAACCTGCAAAAAACATAACGTTGTTAAAAAACTAAAATTAATTAATTAATTTTAAAAAACTGTTATGGCAGCACAGACCAGTTTCTTCTGGCAATTTATAAATCACAGATGAAGCTGGTCACTTCCTGCACAGATGTGTTTTTAGAAAATAAGCAGGCCGAGTGGAACCAAAAGAGGCATGAAGCAGAACTCAGCCATGTTGCTGTGGAGCTCGATGCATTAAAGGTGCTATATGTAACTTTTCTAAAAATATATATTTTTAACACCCTGATGAATGCTCAATAATCCAGGTAGAAAAGTCTAAAAAAGCTAAGTCTGGTCCTCTGGACATTCAAAAAACAAAACAAAACAAAGCAAAAAAAAAACTGTAGAAACGTTTCGTCTTTCGTCCGAAAGACTTCCTCAGTCTGAGGTGCTGTATTCAGCTCAGTCTTATAAACAGTGTTGCCAGGTGAGAAATGTAGGATTATCGTACTAGAGCCCTAAAATTATCGTATTTTGAGGGAAATTATCGTACGCCCGTCAAAACCAAAATAACAAGTATGCACTATAGTCACTCTGTTGTTGAATAGCGTCTAACAGGCACTCACAGCGTTGTGGCATCAGTACGGGTGGGAACCATAGACAATAATACGTATTAATGTCTGGTGGCAACTAATGAGCCCGCCCCCCGCGCTTCTTGTTTTGTTTCATGGCGGTTTTAATTTAATAACTCAACTAAATTCTGTCTATTAAGTTTGTATTTTCAAGGAAATAATAACTTGATCTTTAGCTTTACTGATATCACTACTAAAAACATCCCTAATTGTAAATTTAATATTAATTTTATTTATTTATTTTTGTTAATGCATTCTTTCTGTTTCATACCCTGGACATCCCATAAAGACATGTTGAACCGTTTCAGGGAGATTGCTGGTGCGCATGTCACAAAAAAGTCCTATTGCATGCTTTCCAATTATTTTAAGAGATTTATTAAGGTCTGTGTGTCCTATTCTAATGCGAGTAAGTTCCTGTTTCTTCCTGCTTTCCTTGTATATCCTACCTTTTTTGTTGTGTAAATGTCTTCCTGTATCAGTAATGTCCCAGGTTTCCTGCCATATTTTCTTAATATATTTCTTAATTATCATTTAACATTTAACTTTATATAAATGTTCTCTCATTTTCATCACTTCTTCCAGACCGGTGTCACGAGACACGGCTCTGCTTTTTCTTATTTTCTAACTCATGGGGCGGGCGCAGCGGGCTATTCAGCCAATCATGGCCGCTGTTCTGAGGCAAACGCATGCACGTCACTCATAGGTCACATTTAGAAAAGCACGATTGGCTTGAATTTCAAGATGCATTCAGTGTTCACAAAAAAACTCTGACAGACAGCTGCGGCAGGCTGATGGAAACCGATCACAACTACACATTCAAGGAACGGTCAAATTATCGTATTTTTGGCCTTTTTCGGGATTATTGATCGTACATCGTACAGAGGGCAAAATTATCGTACAAATACGATAATTATCGTACGCCTGGCAACACTGCTTATAAATAGCACCCTCCCACAGTGGATCAACCAGTTGGCTGATGACAGCCGAAACTAGCTGCTCACATGATCAAGGAGGACCATCAGCCTGACGATGGATCGTTAACACCCTGATGGTTGTTTGCTATTCACAGAGGGCTGAGTGATACTAGCAATAACAGCATTGATTGTGCCATACCATACCACATCATTTTATTTATAAAGCACTTTAAACAAGAACAAGTCCAAACCAAAGTGCTGGACAAACAAACAAACAACAGGCAACACACACGGTGAAGTACAACACGAAAGACATAAAAACATTGCAGATCATAAGTAAAACGATCAAATACAAATCAGCTGGTGTTGAAAGCAACAGAATAGTAGTAAGTTTTTAACTGGGATTTGAAAACTGCGAGGGAGGGGGCCTGTTTGATGAGCAGCTGTAACTCGTTCCAGAGTCTTGGGCCTGCTACAGAGAACGCCCTGTCACCTCTGCGCTTAAGACGAGTTACTGGAACTCTTAAAAGTACCCGGTCCTCTGACCTCAAAGCATGTGGTGGGACATATGGGTGTATCAGATCTGAGAGATAGGCGGGGGCGAGGCTGTTCAGTGATTTGTAG
Source organism: Garcialebias charrua (assembly GCA_038048925.1). NCBI lineage: Eukaryota > Metazoa > Chordata > Actinopteri > Cyprinodontiformes > Rivulidae > Garcialebias > Garcialebias charrua. Next base: position 6,189 of record JBBPBX010068550.1, read on the forward strand.
ACGTACAGGAGAATTTTGAACTGGATTCTAAGATGAACCGGTAGCCAGTGCAGGGAGGCCAAGACTGGTGTAATGTGCTCTCTTTTGCGTGTGCTGGTTAAAAATCGGGACTGCGTTCTGAACCAGTTGTAATCGTGCAATGGTGGCCTGATTGACGCCAAGCAGAAGTGAATTGGAGTAATCAAGCCTAGATGTAATAAATGCTTGAATTACTGTCTCCAGGTTATTTTTGGACAGTATGGGCTTCAGCTTGGACAGTCGCCTCAGCTGGAAAAAACTGGATTTAACGATCATATTTACATGACTGTTGAGTTTCATGGACGGATCCATTATCACTCCCAGATTTGTGACCTTTTGTTTTTCAGACAGGGGTAGAGCAGAAAGGTCGATGCAGTGGTTCGAGGTTGTGTCATTGGGTAGGAACAATATGGCTTCAGACTTCTTATCATTGAAGCTTAAGAAATTTAAAGCCATCCAGTCCCTGATGTCAGCCAGGCAGTCGAGCAGAGGCTGAATAGAGCATGTACCATTTTGTCTTAGGGGGAAGTAAATTTGACAGTCATCGGCGTAGAAGTGGAAAGGTATGTTGTGTTTCCGGAAAATAGCACCAAGTGGCGGCAGGTATAAGGAGAAGAGAGGACCCAGGATGGACCCCTGCGGTACCCCCCATTTAAGAGCCGCCACTGCAGAACTAAAGTCATTGTAAGTGAGGGACAGTTGAACCCGGAGGCCTCAACCCCTGTTTAATGATGGACGGTTTCTTTTCACTCTTTTCACATATTTATCCACAGAGTTGATGTGATCAGTGAAATGTTGGACTTCCTGACATTTAATTTTAGTCAGAGTCAGAGAGAGTCAGAGAGAATTTATTGTCATTTGCACCGCATGTAGTACATGTGTTGAAAACGAGATTATGTACACAGGGTCCCAGTTACATCCAACAACAAATGCAAGAGAAAAACAATAATAACATCTAGGATTAACTAAGAGAGACATCAGCTAGTAATACACTAAGCCCTAATGTAGTAGAAAAACATCATTATAAACAGCAGCACGAACATGAGCAGATGGTCACAGATGAACGCAGCAACAAGAAACAGATCAGCATCAGCATGATGTGACATTTTGCAGTGTTTATTCTTATTATTTATTTATTCATGAGTCTGACAGCCTCAGGGTAGAAGCTGTTCCTCAGTCTAGTGGTTCTACATTTGATGCTCCTCAACCTCCGTCCCGAGGGGAGTGGTGCAAAGAGTGAGTGTGCTGGGTGAGTGAGGTCTTTCATGATGCAGGTGGCTCTTTTTCTGCATCTGGAGGTGTAAATGTCTGTGATGGTGGGGAGACTGACTCCCACAGACTTCTGTGCAGCCTTCACCACTCTTTGTAGAGCTTTCCTCTCTGCAACTGTGCAGCCTCCATGCCACACGTTGATGCTGGAGCACAGGACGCTCTCCACTGCACACCTGTAGAACGAGGTGAGGACTGAGCTTCTCAGACCGGCTCGTCTCAGCCGTCTGAGGAAGTAGAGTCTCTGATGACCTTTCTTGATCAGGCTGGTGGTGTTATTGCTCCAGCTGAGGTTATCATTCATGTGTACACCCAGGTATTTGTAGCTGGAGACCACCTCCACCGCAGATCCACCTATATACAGTGGGGTGTGGGTGTGTTTGTTCCTTCTGAAGTCCACAATCATCTCCTTCGTCTTCTTCACATTCATGTGAAGGTTATTCTCTTTGCACCAACTCTCCAGATGTTCCACCTCCTGTCTGTAGCTGGATTCATCATTATCTGTGATGCATCCCACCACAGCTGTATCATCTGCAAACTTAACAATATGACAGCCTGGATGTGTGGCTGTACAATCATATGTGAGCAGAGTAAACAGAAGAGGGCTCAGCACACATCCCTGAGGAGAGCCAGTGCTGAGGGTGATGGTGGAGGAGGAGAAGTTGTGGATCTTCACGGACTGTGGTCTGTTTGTTAAGAAGTCTAAGACCCAGTTACAAATAGAGGGGCTTAGTCCAAGTGTGGATAGTTTGTCTATCAGAGTTTGGGGGATCATGGTGTTGAAGGCAGATGTGAAGTCCACAAAGAGCAGACGCACGTATGAGTCCTTCTGATCCAGGTGGGTGAGAGCAGTGTGGACCACGGAGGAGATGGCGTCCTCTGTTGATCGGTTCTCACGGTATGCATATTGATGAGGGTCCTCGTTGATGTTGACGGCTGTCTTGATGTGGGACATGACCAGTTTCTCAAAACATTTAGCGACTATCGGGGTGAGGGCCACCGGTCTATAGTCATTCAGACCAGTCACTGTGGAGCTTTTTGGGACTGGGATGATGGTGGCGGTCTTCAGGCAGGTGGGAACTGACTCCAGTGCAAGTGAGGTGGTGAAGATGTCAGCCAGCACCTCACAGAGCTGGTCCGCACATTCCTTCAGAACTTTCCCTGGGATGTTGTCTGGACCCGTAGCTTTATGAGGGTTGATCCTTCTGAGACTGCCTCTCACTTCTGCTGCGGTCACTTTGAGGTGCTCCTCGTCTGGTGATGAGGTGAGTCTGGTGCTAGTTGGTCTGTTTGGATCATCAAAACGTGCATAAAACTTATTGAGGGCATCAGGCAGGGATGGGTCCCTGGGGCATTGTTTGCTTTTGCCCTTGTAGTCTGTTAAGCATTTGATGCCCTGCCACATGCTCCGTGGATCATGTGAGGTGAACTGTCCCTCGATCCTCTGTGCATACGCGGCTTTGGCCTTCTTTATGCCATCATCCAGTTCTCTCCTGCACTTTCTCAACTCCTCAGTGTCTTTAGACTTGAATGCAGTGTCCCTGGCTGCCAGCAGGGTGCGGACATCCTTATTTAGCCAGGGTTTTTGATTGGGGTAAAATTTAACACACTTTCTTATGGATACATTTTCAGCACATGTACTGATGTAACCCAGGACAGAGGAAGCATAAAGTTCCAGGTCAACTGAATTTCCATTCGTAGCTGCCTCTTTGAAGACAGACCAGTTTGTGTTTTCAAAGCAGTCTCTTAGCATGGGGGAACTATCTTGGCGCCACGATGTGATCACTCTTTGTTCTGGCATCGAACGTCGGAGTGGGGGTAGCTGTCTAGGGACCAATAACAGGGAGCGATGGTCGGAAGCCCCGAGCGGTGGGCGTGGCTTCGCCGTGTACGCCCCCTTCACATTCGTGTAGACCTGGTCTAATGTCTTATTTCCTCGTGTTTCTGTGAAAACGTGCTGATTGAAGGTTGGAAGGATGACACGTAAATCCACGTGATTGAAGTCCCCGGAAACAATGAAAAACCCCTCAGGATATTTACACTGCAGCGAGGTGAGTAAGTCATGAATTTCTTCCTGGGCGTCTTTAGCATTAGCATCGGGGGGTATGTAAACATTGCTTATTATTATCGCTGAATAGTCGCGGGGGAGGTAATGTGGCCTACATCTTATTGTTAAAAGCTCCACAGCAGCTGAGCAGATCCTGCTGATAACGGCACAGTTCGTGCACCAGTCTTTGTTAACGTAAATGCAGACGCCTCCACCTCGCGTTTTCCCCGTAGTCTCGATGCACCGGTCCGTTCTGAAAAATAGTTTATTATCCAACTCGTAAACAGAGTCAGGAGTGTCTTCATTGATCCATGTTTCCGTGAGACAAAGCACCGAACATCTCCTCATCTCCTCCGACGTTGTTACTCTCAGACGAAGCAGGTCCATCTTGTTGTCGAGCGAACGCACGTTGGACAGAAATAAAGCCGGCATCGGGGGTTTACCGGTTTTAGCGTCTGCTCGTAGTCTCGTCATGATTCCTGCTCGACAGCCACGCTTTTTCCCTCGAGAGCACCGTTTCCTCTTCTTTCCTCCGGAGCGCATCTGCTTCCAGAAAGATGATCTAAGCAGATCCAATCTTCCGAGTTCTGATTTGAGTTCGTTGCTGATTTCAGCTGTGCCTTGTGGTAAATCCGCTCCAATTCTCAACAGCTCAGTTCGGCTATAATTCACCCGCAAAAAACGCGCAGAGTCAGGTACAAAAACACTATTAAAACTACTAAAAACTGGGGATGTTCTGGGAGCCCATGAAGCTGCTACTGGTCTGAGCGCGGCCATCTTGGTTTTTTTTTTTTTTTAACCCAACAACATCAACATACCTGAACCAATGACTTGGTGGTCTCCCTGAAAAGGATGTCAAAGCTCTCTTTTCTACCTCCTCCATGTACAGGTTGGCAACAATAGGAGAAACTGGAGACCCCATAGCACACCCATGTTTCTGCCTATAATATTGCTCCCTATATGTGAAGTAGGTTGACTGCAGGCACAGTTTCAAGAGTTGACACAGTTGTTCTGTGGAAAGTGTGGTCCTGTTGCTCAGAGTGGTGTCTGATTTTAGCCTTTAACAGACCACCTCTACTGCCTCATCAACAGCCATCAGGTGAAAAGAAGGAACCCAGACCCAGACCAGTGGTCATTCCGTATGTTGCGGGAGTTTCAGAGACATTGAGACGTTTATTTTCTAAACACAACGTCCCAGTGGCTTTTAAACCCCAAAATACATTACGGCAAAGACTGGTTCATCCCAAAGATCCAGTCCCCCGGCACAAACAGAGTAATATTGTGTATGCTGTTCAGTGTCAGGAGGGCTGTGATCAGTCTTATATCGGGGAAACTAAACAGCCACTGGCCAAAAGGATGGCCCAGCACAGAAGATCAACATCATCAGGTCAGGACTCTGGTCTACACTCATCTCCAGGCCAGCGGTCACTCTTTCAGGGATGAAGATGTTCACATCCTTGATAGAGAGGAATGGTTTGAGAGAGGAGTAAAGGAGGCCATCTTTGTGAAAAGAAACCGTCCATCATTAAACAGAGGTGGAGGCCTCCGGGTTCAACTGTCCCCCTTATACAACGCTGTTATTGCTAGTATCACTCAGCCCTCTGTGAATAGCAAACAACCATCAGGGTGCTAACGATCCATCGTTAGGCTGATGGTCCTCCTTGATCATGTGAGCAGCTGGTTTCAGGCTGTCATCAGCCAACTGGTCGATCCACTGTGAGAGGGTGCTATTTATAAGACTGAGCTGAATACAGCAGCTCAGACTGAGGAAGTCTTTCGGACGAAAGACGAAACGTTTCTACAATTTTTTTTGTTGCTTTGTTTTGTTTTTTGAATGTCCAGAGGACCAGACTTAGCTTTTTTAGATACTTGTCATGTAGTTCTATCCTGCTACAATAAAGTTTATAGTAAGCAACAATACTGCTTTAACTGTCCATTCCGTATAGTTGGATGAAGACAGAACAGATGAAACAGCCTTCACCTGCACCACACCTTACCAACAACTTTAATCATCTTTTAAAACATATAAATAGTTTTATAAATGTTTATGATGATATCAAGTAAACTCCACAATCCTGATTCCTGATTTACAACTCAGCTCCTTCAGACTAGTTCTAAATGGAGGTTTAACAAACATTTACATTCTCTTAAGGTTTTAATTAGCCTGGTTGACACCAGACCCTTGTCCTTCACTTCGCTTCAGACTAGGGTCTGGCATTCCTCCCATTGAAAACGATTTCTCCTGGAGATTTTTGAATGGACCAATCAGAGAACAGAAGGCAGAGTTTTGTTAGTTTAGCCTGGCGAGGTCCAGGCTATCAGATAAATTGCTCAGAAACCACTCGGTGGATATTTTTTCTGCCACCAGTGTGTAATTATATGGCTCTAATTTACTGACTGTTGGCCTAGATAAAACATTTGAGATAAAATTCGATTTTTTATCATTTATTTTCGTAGCGCACCCGAGGCTGTTTGGAAAATGTCAAACCGAAACTATTTAAATCCAGCAGATTTGACCATTTCGTGAATTGATTTAGGAACTGTTAAGCTCAGGAACACTTCTGATATAACGTCAGCTAAGAAATATATTTTTTATCAGCAGAGAAATAATAGTTTTTTACCTTGTTTTGATGAAAATTCCTTCGTGGCGGCAGCCATTTTGAATGACGACGTCAGTCGACATCGTTCAAAACTCCGCCTTCTGCTCTCTGATTGCTCAGGAACACTTCTGATATAACGTCAGCTAAGAAATATATTTTTCTCAGCAGAGAAATAATAGTTTTTTACCTTGTTTTATTGAAAATTCCTTCGTGGCGGCAGCCATTTTGAATGACGACGTCAGTCGACGTCGTTCAAAACTCCGCCTTCTGCTCTCTGATTGGTCCGGTCAAAAATCTACCGGAGATATCCTTGTCTATGGGACAAGTCCCAGACTGTGCAGTGAAGGGAAATGAGAATTGAGCGGAGCTGTGCAGGAAGGCGAGGGCCAGGCTAGGTTTTAATGACTCTCTTTTTAACAAATTTTATTTGAATATTTGGGGTAATATTTTTACGAGTTTTATACATGACTTGTAAAATACTATGTTCAACCAAATCATAAAATTTTAATAATTTCAATTGATGAAATAGTATATTTGTTGGGTGACCATAGCACATACTATTAATTCTTATAGCTCTTTTTTGTAAAATAAAAATAGGGTTTGTCATAGTTTTGCATGCTTTTCCCCAAACTTCAATACAATAGATTAAATATGGAACAGTCATTACATTATTCAAAACTTTGTCATTCAAAAACTATTTTACTTTATACAGTAATGTAATTGATTTTATTATTTTTATTCTTAAGTAATATACAGGTACATGAGATTTCCATGTCAGTTTCTCATCAATAACAACACCCAAAAGTTTTATTTAAAGCTGCCCTATGTAACTTTGTAGTGCAGTCTGTAACTTTTCTAACAATATATTTTTAACATATTTCTTCACTCAGTCACTATCTACTGACAGACTGATGTTAGACAAAGTAATCTCTGAAAAAAACTATAGTCCCCTTGCTTCTCTATCAGCATTTATAAAAACACTAAAAACACAGAGTGACCCGGACACAGCCAATAAAAACAGAGTTGTTTGTCACGCCCCAACCCACGCCCCCGCCTGTCCCAGCCCCAGCGCCGCGCACATTCTCATTCAAAGGATTGCAAAGCGATGCAGGACTGTTTTGTATGTGACACAAATGTATTAAATATCCCTTCTTCATCCCAGAGCTGGACTTTTATTTTGTTTTTTTGCCAAAAGTCAAGTGATCGCTTCATCCTTCACCGACAGGAATGAGGAAATGGATTTGTCACGAGCGGAAAAAAACTCATGTCCAACGTGGCTTCGTGAAGCTCTGCTGATTTCAGGGTGTTTTTGTGTTGTAGGACCAGTGCTTCATGGTTTTATTTTATTTTTCAGAACGTTTTATTAACATATAATCACAGAACTTCGCAGCGCTGAGACGAGACATGTAGAGGAGGTGGAGCATTCCAGACATTCCAGATCCACTGACAGAAATGAGGAAGTCACGAGCGAATTAAATCATGTCCAACGTGGCTGCGTGAAGCTCTGCTGATTTCAGGGTGTTTTTGTGTTGTTGGACCAGTGCTTCATGGTTTTATTTTATTTTTAGAATGTTTTATTAACATATAATCACAGAATATTGAAGCGGCTCCGAGCGGACATGCAGCAGGAGGCGGAGCAGAACTCAAGTTCAGCAGAGCACGGACTGTGGCTCCCCCTCAGAGCCATATATGGCTCTGAGGGGGAGGGAGTAGAATGCACCAATTATTAGTTCAGCTACATAATAAAAAATACTATGTCCGATTTGTCTGGATTCCTGCCCATGCAGGTGTAGAAGGTAATGAGGAAGTAGATATTCTTGCAAAACAGGCTTTGAAATCAGAAATTGTTCATTTAAATATTCCACTGAGTAAAAATGAGGGAAAATCAATTATACAAAAAGAAATTCTTAAGACCTGGCAGGAGCAATGGGATGACAATGAAAACGGAAGACATCTGTATACAATTCAAAAGAATGTGGGGGAAAATAAATGTTTGAGTGGAAGGCGAAAGGAGGAAGTAGTTATGTCAAGACTTAGAATAGGACATTCTGGGCTTAATAGTTCTCTTTTAAAAATAGGAAAACATGAAAATGGGGCCTGTGACCATTGCACTCAGATGGAAACTGTGGAGCATGTTTTGTTACATTGTGATAAATATTTAGAAGAACGTCAGCTTTTGGAATCATCACTAAACAAAAAGAATATTGGACTATCTATGATCAATCTATTAGAAAATAAATCGAGCTATGTTAAAAAACCACTTGTTTAAGTATTTAAATAACACAGGCTTAACAAATCGCATTTAATGTGTAGTGCTGGACGATAATTCAATAACGATAAATATCGCGATATACTTTTATTCAATAACGATGATATGAAGTTTAAGCATATTTTCGATATTTCGATAGGATTTTACAACGTTTCACTGACGTTTTTCTGTTTCTGTTCGGGTTGGAGCGGCTGCTTCAACAACCCGCCCGGACAGAAAAAGCTGTGACACAAAACGTGCGTGGTGACGTCGTTGTTACGCAGCGCTCAGTCCAGCAGCAGGCGTTAGCGGTAGCAGGCTAAAAGCTAAGCTAGTCTCCAAAGCGCGTTAAGTTTTCGCTTCAAAACGAGTCAAACGAGTGCTCATGACCGTCAGAATGTGACTGAACAAAGTTTCACAAGCGAAGAGAAAGCAGACGACATCACTGATGAGAGGAAAGACTAATTCGTAGGTGTGGACGTAGTTCGGTTTTGTTAAACTGCAGGTCTCATCTGCAGCGAGTCTTACTCGGTTTCTTTATTTTGCAAAACGTGACGGAGTCGTTCTAACTAGCGGTGGGAACATCTAACTTGTTTAATCTGAAGAGTTTCCACTCGATAGAATATGATGAGAGTCAGAAGATGAAGAACAATAAAGTTTGAGCCAACGTTTCCCTGAAACTACGACGTAAACAAACAGCCCCAGCAGCGCTGCATGTTTTTTAAATTCAAAATAAAACAAATTCATCAGAAGAAGAAAAAACACTGAATGAAAATGTGCAGAAAGACGAAAATAGTGTTTTAATATCTGCCCCTTGTTTAAAAAATACAAAATAACTACAAACAAACAACAACCTTCACTTCACCTGCACCACACCTTCCCAACAACTTTGATTTAATCATATTTTAAAACATATAAATAGTTTTAGAAATGTTTATGGTGATATCAAGTCAACACAATCCTGTTTCCTGATTTACAACTCAGCTCCTTCAAACTAGTCCTAAATGGAGGTTTTACAAACATTTACATTCCCTTCAGGGTTTAATAACTTTAAACAAATTTTAATTGAATATTTGGGGGGTAATTTTTTTTCAGTTTTATACATGACTTGTAAAATACTATGTTCAACCAAATCATAAAATTTTAATAATTTAAACTGATGAAATATTTGTTGGGTGACCATAGCACTTCCTACTAATAATTCTTGTAGCTCTTTAAAAACAAAACAAAAAAACAGGGTTTGTAATAGTTTTACATGCTTTTCCCCAAACTTCAATACAACAGATTAAATATGGAACAATCATTACATTATTCAATATATTCAAAACTTTGTCATTCAAAAACTATTTTACTTTATACAGTAATGCAATTGATTTTGTTATTTTTATTCTTAAGTAATTTCCATGAGATTTCTATGTCAGCTTCTTATAAATAACAACACCCAAAAGTTTTATTTAATTAACTATGAATTTCAATGCTGTAAATTTTAAAGATGTTTAAAGTTAAAACTATTAATATTGACACAGTTGAGAATTTTATGGCAAGAAAGTTCATGCTCAATAATCCACGTACCAAATCCAATAATTTTCAGTCGGGTCATCTGGACAGTTTCTTTTTATAGAAATTGGATGGAGGGTGAAACGTTTCTATAAAAAAGAAAGTGTCCAGATGACCCGACTGAGAATTATTGGGTTGAGAAGTTTATGTTTATTTGATGGTGATTTCCATCTTTTTGGAGGCTAAATACAAATACAAGGAGAACATTAATTTATTTGTATAGTTTATAGTTTTTTTAGGCTTTTATATTGTTTATATCGATATCGAATTATATCGTTATCGACCGAAATTAAGAACTATATCGTGATAAAAATTTTGGCCATATCGTCCAGCCCTATGTAATAGTATCTAAGTATCTGTATGCCGACATTGCCGGTGCATGCTTCAACATGTAAACATGTAGTTGAGAAATAGGTTAGGGTGTGAATTTGCACGCCATACACATCGTTGTGATGTGTCAAATTCCCTCTGACATTACTGATAACCACACTCCAGTCTGGTAGGTGGCGGTAAATGCACCTTAAGTTGGTTGCCAGCCGCCATTAAAAACCAAAAGAAGAAGAAGAAGAAGAGTAGAATGCTTTTCCCTGTTGAAAATATTTCTAAGTCCTGAGCACAACAGAAACTTACACATAGCACCTTTAATGAACTATGAATTTCAATGCTGAAAATGTTAAAGTTGTTGTTTAAAGTTAACTATTAATATGGACACAGTTGAGAATTTTATGGCAAGAAAGTTCATGCTCAATCATCCAGGTACCAACTCCAATAATTCTCAGTCGGGTCATCTGGACATTTCTTTTTAATAGAAACTGGATGGAGGATGGAGGGTGAAACATTTCTAAAAAAAAGAAACTGTCCAGATGACCTGACTGAGAATTATTGGGTTTGGTACCTGGATGATTGAGCATGAACTTTCTTGCCTTGAACCACTTTGGCTGTGGCTGCCTGCCTGGGAGGAGTAGAAATGGGACAGGACGGTCCCCAGAAACCATCTTGGCTCCAGCAAACTAGTTGGTCCACTTAAGGTGTTTACTGTTTGGTGGGGAAACAGTTTGTTGAACTCCTCTGACTGATGATGCCCGCCGGATGGAGGGTGAAACGTTTCTATAAAAAAGAAACTGTCCAGATCACACAACTGAGAACTACAGGGGTTGAGAATTTTATTTGATTGGGATTTCCATATATTTTGGAGGCTAAATACAAATAAAATGTGAACATTAATAGATTTTCTGGTTTTGTCAAGCCAGGGTTTGAGAAGAAAAACCAGCTTTGTTGAATTTGCTTCATAGGTCATCCCCTAAAATTCAGATGAAACAGAAAATATGAAATGTTATCAGATGCTTGAGATGGTAGGAATAAAGATCCCTGTGAGTTTTTCTCCAACACTTGCTCCTCTCAGTTTTAATCCTTGAACTGTAAACTTTCTGCCTCCTCTCACACTGAGGATCACAGGGTTGTGCAAACGGTCTGCAGGTGATGATCTGAGAGCTTGGAGCACATTTACAGACAGAAGATGAATGGAGAGCACCAGTGAAGTACACTTGACTCAAGGACACAGGAGTTGATGCTGTTTCAATGCTGTCAAATGTACACTTTAAAGCAAAAATAAACAATTCCCCAAAATACGTCACCTTCAAATAAACCCAGTAAAAATTGTAGACTTTGGAAATTAAAATCCTTGAAGCTCAAGAATAATGTATACATAAAAATAAACATGAACTGATTCAATACTTGTGTCAGATGTAAAACAGGTCAGACGTTTGCATCAGGCATCGGGTTATTGGGTCACTGGAGTAATCAGTTTGTTAGATGATCCATAAAAATATCAATACATTTTGTGGGGCTCTCTTTGATTTTACAGGAACGTGGAGATTAGATTTTGGACATTGTGGGTTGTTGATATTTGTTCTTAGCTTTAGGATTAGGACAGAACATGGAATCTATGAAGCAAAGATATGAATCTCTGCTGCCAACACCTGGTGTTCTTTAAAAGAACGCATATTCCCCACTACCTCCTTTCATGCAAGATCTTTTTATCATCATATGTTACTGTTTTGATAAGCCTGCCTTGTTGTGGCAGACATCTTGAATTGGGTTGACAACAAAAGTTAATTGTGCGTCCTATTGTTTTCTAGCTATTTTAACAAATCATGTATCAAAAACTGAGCCATTTGAGTTTGGTTTTAAATCCCGCCACAGTACAGAGAGTGCATTTTGAGGGCTTCAAATTATATATTCTTGTCCACAGACTCTGGAAAGTTTGTTGTTTTAGTGCTCTTAGCTCTTTCAGGACAATCCTGCTTTAACTTTTGGTATTGGTGCAACTTTAGCTTTTTTAAATATTTGGCCTTTTCTGCCACTTTTTTTGTCATAGAAAATGAACTGAGCTCATTTTACATCCTTCAGATCTTTACGTCTGTTTACTGTTCCTTTCACATTTTGTTCAGGTTCAGCTTTGTGACGTGCACCTGCGTCAGTAGCCGTGTTTCCATCAAGGTTTCTAGGTGCGCATTTTGAAGTATCGCAGCAGAAAAGCTTAATGGAAACGGCAAAATACGAAGTTACTTCCTGAAATTCGCCAAAAAGTTTATACGCTCGCTTGAGGTGGTTTTTGGGAGCTGCGAAACCGAGCAGCTGCGCAAAACGACAGATGGAAACACATTTGCCGACTCGTGCTGCCGTAGCGCACATTCACGTCACGTGACTGATCAGCTGTTTCCGCTCCGAACAGCATGTAACTCGCTAAAACTAGTTGGCATGACAGAATAAATACAACTCGCCCGATAGCAACACGTACCTGAAATATTCTCTCCATTTTGACGAGATGTGTGGCTGGGTTCTGTTGTCAACCGCTACTTCCTGTTTACTCTCTGGTTTACTGTAGACATGCGCAGTGCTGACGTCTGACGTAATGACGCTGACGTCTGACGTAATGACGCTGTGCGCGGCTTGGAAAAAGCGCTTCAAGCCAGTAGATGGAAACACTTCTGATCTGCATTAATTTGTATTTACATATTTGCGAGGTAGCTCAAAATTCGAAATGAAAATGGATGGAAACAGGGCTAATTATGTCTGTGTGTGTTTGTAATTACAGTAATGCTCTTTCTCTCTGTGCAGCTGATTGACTGAGGGTGGCTTAAAAGGACCAAGCTCCGCCTGCTGGA
>JBBPBX010068551.1:0-15748 GCA_038048925.1 Garcialebias charrua
ACAATGGAAGAAAATATGTCTCTTTAAGGGCTGCTACAAACTGAGGTTCATAAAACCATATAGCAGACATCTGTTGAATATAAAAGTTTATATTGTCTGAGATTTAACAGGTTTGACTTCAGCTCAAGTTTTGTACACAAGCTTGAATTAAAATAACTTGCTTCAAAACTGAGTACTGTAATTCTTAAGTAGATTTTCAAAAGTGATGTTCTTTGGAATAATGATCAGACAAGACTGTTCAAGTTGCATTTGAGTCTCTTGAGTCTGAAGAACTTTCTGGTTTTAGATAATTACTGAATGTGGCATCAGAGCATTTTTTCTGCAGGACCGATTTCTTTTTAATGAGTTTAACAAGTAGCAAAGATTCAGATGTAGCTAAATCTGCTCAAAATCCAACAATAATTGAATAATAATATGTAAGAATAAAGGCTTTGTTAAACACATAATGTTTAGAAAACACTTTTGTAAGATCTAGTTGAGAGACATATCAGTCAGGGATGGTAATATAATAAGCATTAGATAAAGGCTAGCATTAGCATGCTAGCTCCTCAAACAAATTCACCAGTTGCCACTTTTAGAATAAACAGTCAGCTGAAGGCTTTTTTCACCAACAGCCATATAAAAATTGAGAGGCATATAAGTCAGAAATGCAAATAGACATTAGATAAAGGGCTTTTAATGATTTAAAACGTAGCTGCAACCAGCCTGCTTGTCACTGCACAGCTCATTTTCCAGAAAAATAAATAAATAAATAAACGACCATCACCAGAAGCACGCTATCGGGATAGAGCTCACGTTGGACTGTTCAGAGCGGTGAAAACTGCGCCCAGCATCGTCCCATAGTTTTGTAACGTCGTGGAATAACTGTGCATGTGCCAGTTATAACGAGAGTCAATGGATAAGATCAGAGCGCCCCCAAACAGGAACTACGTCATCAATCAGAAAACGTTTTTTGAAACAAACAATATAACTCATCAGCATACACAATATTACTCTGTTTGTGCCGGGGAACTGGATCGTTGGGATGGCCCAACACAGAAGAGCAACCTCTTCAGGCCAGGAATCTGTGGTCTACAGTCATCTCCAGGCCAGCAGTCCCTCTTTCAGGGATAACCTTTTCCTTCATCTGTTGGTTTTGACTTTTGACCTGTAAGAACAAGAGCAAACTCTCGGGATTGTCAGGATATGCAGCAAAACTGCTGGCATAGACCTAAAGAACCTTGCAGACCTACACAAGGTGAGGTCAGTGAACAAGGCCAGGCAGATTCTGGCAAACCCTGATCACCCACTCCATGACGAGTTCAGGCTGCTTCCATCTGGACGCAGGTTTCTGCAACCCAGATGTAGAACAAACAGATTTAAAAACTCATTTATCCCAGTAGCAATCAGGTTTCTTAATGCACACTAATTTTAACACTGTTATTTTAATGTCTTATTGTCTTGTGTTTATGCGTGTGCGTGTGTAAGTGCATATGTATGAATCTGTGCACACCTATTGACTGCAAATCTAATTGCCCCTCGGGGATAATAAAGGAATTTGAATTGAATTTGAATCTTGAAAGATGTTCACATCATTGATAGAGAGGAACGTTGGCTGAGAAAGGTGTAGGATGCCATCTTTGTGAAGAGAACTCGGTGAATAGCAATCTGCCGTCAGAGCACTAATGATCGATTGTTAGGCTACTCCTTTTGCATGTGAACAACTAGTTTTGATTGTGACCAGCAAATGGTTGAATCATGAGAATATGTTGATTATAAGACTGAGTTTACTTGCAGCTCTTGCAACTGAAGAAGACTTTTGGGCAAAATGTTTCAACAAAAAAGAATCCATCCAGAAGACCTGACTTAACCTTGTCAGACTCTCATCTACCTGGACTACTGACAATAAGATATTGTGGAAAAGTAAAAAAAATAAAATACTCAAAAGCACAGATTGCACATATTTCATCCAAGCTTAAGGCCGTGCTCTAATAGTCATGGTTCACCTTTCTGAAAAATATCAATAATTCCAAATAATAGTAATTACAATGATAATGCAATAATTATTCCAGATGCTTACTGAAAGACTCCAAATCAAAATGGTTAATCAGAACATTGTATTGTTTTTCTTTTTACAGATACGGAAAGATTGTGTCAACGAAGGCCATCTTAGACAAAAACACCAACCAGTGCAAAGGTGAGTAGCATCAATTTACTTAAACTGAGGGTTGTTTTACAAATCAAGACAAACAGCCATTTTGAGTCTGTAAATTTGGGTTTTACAAGGGAGGCTATCTTTGAGTTCTGTTACATCAAGTTTTAGATTTGTCTAACACAAAGAAACCCCAGCTATGTCAAACTTGCTACATAATACAGATCTGAATTATGGGAAATCATGTTTGACAAACCTAACAAAACTTAACACTGATCTTAGGACTGAACAGATAAGACATAAATTATTAATTCATCTATTTGGTTGCATAAAGGTGGACTAATTATTGTGATTTTATGGAAATGGCTTTACTTTAAATGATTTCTACATTTCTCTCTACCTTACTCTTTGCAGTCCCAGTGTCATATAGTCTGTCCCCAAGTTGTCTGGTGTTTCTGTGTTTTCCCCTTTTCTTCTTTATTGTGTTTGTTTCATTCTGCTCTTTATACTTTTGTTATTCTGCTCTTTGTGTGATTTCTGTTCCAGTGTTTCGTTCTGTTTTCTGTCACTTCCCACTCACTCCTCAGTCTGCCTCTCTTGTCTTCAGTCTTAATCATTCACACCTGTCTCATCAGCTACCTGCCCAGGTGCTCACATTACTCACTCTCCCTCTTTCTTATAAAAAGCCTTTCTCTCATCCACTCCTCGTCCGGTCATTGTTCTGTTAACCTAGACAACACGGTCCTCCTGTCTTCTGTTTCCAAGTTCCAGTTTAAGTCTGTACCCATCCTGCTTATGCCTGCCTGTTCCCGTTTTTGTAAGTTTTGCTGCCACGTCAGCTTTTTGTTTTTGTTGCTTAAAATTAATAAGTTTTATTGCTAAAACTCCTGCTTCACTGCCTGTCTGCATATGGGTTCAAAACTTAAGGATTGTGAAACCCAGACCATTTTCAAAAGTGTATTTAAAAACATCAGATCCTTCTTGTTTGCTCTGGTGATGGACTGACTAATAGATGAGGTCAGGCAGGAATCCCTGTGGACTATGATGTTTGCAGATGACATTGTGATCTGTGGTGAGAGCAGAGAACAGGTGGAAAACAACGTAGAGAGGTGGATGTATGAACTTGAAAGAAGAAGAATGGAATCCAGCTGTAGTAAGCCAGAGTACATGTGTGTGAATGAGAGAGAGGCTGGTGGAACAGTGAGGCTACAAGAAGCAGAGGTCATAAAGGTGTATGACTTCAAGTACTTGGGGTCAATTGTCCAGGAAAATGGGGAGTGTGGTAAAGGTGAAAAAGAGAGTCCAGGCAGGATGGAGTGGATGGACAAACGTTTTAGGAGTGATTTTTGACAGCAGAGTGGCAGCAAAAGCCAAAGGAAATGTTTACAAGACAGTGGTGAGACCAGTTATTTTGCATGGTCTGGTAACAGTGAAATTGATTAAAAGACAGGAGAAAGAACTGGAAATGGCAGAAATGAAGATGTTCGAGGTTCTTCCTAGGAATGAAAAGGATGGATAAAATTAGGAATGAGATCATCAGAGGTACAGCACAGGTTGAACAACTGGGAGATAGTTAGAGAGGCCAGACTGAGATAGTTTTGACATGTCCAGAGGAGGGACAGTGGGTATATTGGTGTAAGGGTGTTAGAAATACAGCTGCCAGGAAAAAGACAAAGAGGAGTAGGACTGGGTACCATTCCAAAAAATTTGGTACCGGTACCTTCAATTCGGTGTTGGTTCCTGAATGGTGCTTTTTTTTTGTACCAATTTTATAATTAACATTAATTCTAATAAGAAGAAAGAAAATTGTATTACACATTACAGTACAAATCTTGAGTTTTATTTTTTTACTTTGGTATTTTTCCATTCCAAACAGTTTTCTTACATATAAATAAACAAAGAGATTCCAGTGCAAAAAAACAGTTGCAAACCAGTGACACATCAGTGTCTGTAATGCTCACAGCTACACACCAAGGACTTTTTCACTTAGCAGTTTTTCTTCAGAAAAATCAGCATGTCTGCTTTCTCTGGACATAAACAAGCCCACTCCTGGCTGATGGTGTCTCCAACAGTGGAAAATGTTTGCTCTGAGGGTGTGGATGATGCTTGTTGCACACACAGATAGTTGGTTGCCAAGTTTGACAGCATTGACATATTGTCCCTCACATTCCACCACCAGGTCACTGGATTCACAGAGGTTAGAGTTGATGGCAGACTTCTGTGCCTCTGTATCTCTTCCTGAATCTTCTCTGTGGTTCTCTGTGGCTCTTCTCGTCGCCCTAATTAACATTGGAACACAAAACATCAACAATAACATGGTTATGTTATTATTGCTCAAAATTCATCATCTAGGCTGAGAGATAAAGGTTTAACTGGTCAGCAATATCCTTTACAGCTTACTTACCTCCACCATGCAGCCTCCACTGTAGAAAAAGGTAGCAAACATTTAACAACAAAGTTTGTGATCGTCCTGTGGCCCATCTCACTTTTCTTTTGTCATTTTTCCTTTTGTCCTCCTCACATCAGGATCAGAGGCTCCTGCGAGGAGAACGTAAACAGTGAACATTAGGTGAACTGTTTAAGCAGCGGACCGGATGGATGAGCATATTTTTTACAAGCTAAGCTTTATATGTTACCGTCAATCTTAAGTTAGCTTTTGATTTTAGCTAGCTACATAGAGAGCCATAAAATAAAGCTACACACTAACATCTTAAAGTTAGCGTTACATGGATACTAGTTTAACTCACTGCGATGCACGTATTAAGCTGCAGTACCATTAACAAACGTAAACTTACCAGCTGAAATCCCAGACACAGCTCTGTCCTCGGAGTTCTAGGATAAAGAAGAGTCCAGTCGTGGAGATGTTAAATCAGGCCGTTCAGGCTCTAACACTCACAGGCTGACTTTAACGCTGAGAGGAGGAGGTTGCAGTCAACTTTTCTTGCAGACAAACACGGAGCAACTTTCCACTCGTAAATTGAAGCCGTTCGACGACACGTGCACTGTACACATGAACCCCGTCTGTGGGCGTAACTAGCGCGGCCATATGGCAGCTCTATACAGCTCTGGGCGCAACCCCATATGTCTGTTTGCCATATGTCTGTGTTTTACCTGCCTGCATGCTGAAACCATGTCACTTTACAGCCAATCACATAACTTGACACCGAAAGAAGAGGCATGTTTTATCTTAACACCGACCAAAGCAGTTTGGTCGGTACCATTAATGAACCGAGGTTCGGCACTCAACCCTAAAGAGGAGACATATGGATGCAGTTAGAGAGGACATGGAGGTAGTTGGAGTGAGGACAGAGGACACAGAGAACAGGATGAGATGGAGAACAGGATGAGATGGAGCAAGATGACTCACTGTAGAGACCCTTGGAGAGGGAACAGCTAAAATGAAATTTCTAAAACATCAAAAGTTTGGTGTTCCATTTTAAGCAATGTGGAAATTTACATTTGTTCAGGACACAACAGCAACAGCAATAAAGTCCATGTCATCCTCTAATCCATTTAAATTATTCACAATGAGAGTATATATTTATTACTCTGATTAACATCTCTGTGGGTGGTTTCAGGTCGGATTCCTAATGATGCTCGGCATTAAACAGCTTTTGAAGGCAAGATGTGGACATTTCTGCCATGGGCCAAATCAAAATGAAGAACACACAATAAGTCAGGAACAGTATCAGCAGGGACTGAGGTGTCTTTTGAGTACTGCCTGCTTGATTGTCAGAGTGGTCTGAATGACACACTAATCAGTGTGATTGTTGTCATCTGTTTCTGAAGAGACTCATGAGAGCATGTGATTACAGCTCATCTGCTGGGCTTCTACTCAAAGGTATGCCAACACACTTTGGGACAACAGCACAAAAGCCCTATAATCAAAATTTTAGGTTGCAACATATGATGTCCCACTATGATTGAGTTTGAGGACAGCAATAAATGTGATTTTTTTTCTCTGCACTGATTGCTTAAAATATAAAAATGATCAAATAGTCCAGATTGTCTGAAAAGGGAAGTTCAGGTATTTGAAACTGGCATTCTATATAAAGGTTTTGAAAAATAAACAGGTTACCTGTTGTAGGTAGCTCTTTAAATCTGGTATTGTCCTTTAACTTAAATTTGTAAATGTAAGAATTATCACTAGAAAGCATTTCTGTCACCCATCAATCACATTATTTTATCAAATGAAATTATTGAAGTTCCATGATTTGGTATATTATAGTTTTTATCAGTTATGTTTAAGGCTCAGAATAACACATTACCTTTAAATAGCTAAATACATTTTGTTAAAAGACAAAGTTGTTATAACCTTAAGGTTATATTTGTCAAACCAAAATTCAGAACTAGTTTGAAGGGACGGTCCACCTCAATCCAGGGAATTGGATTGTGGAATGGTTTGGAGAGTGATATTAAAAATGCCAAGTCAATGTGTACATTTAAGAAAATAATCAAAACTGAATTGTTAAAATATATATATAAAGTAGCTTAATGTGTATTGTATTAGAGTTAGAAAATTAGAAAGAGTTATTCAATTTGTTCTGTTACTTGAAGATTATTATTGTTTGAACTAATTGTTTGAAAAAGGGGCAGATATAATAAGATTTTTTTCTTCTTTCTGCTCTCTTTCATTTTATATTTTGTATTCTTATTGTCTATGGGATTGTTTTGTATTGTTTTTATAGAATAAAAATAAAAAATATAATATAATAATATAACTTCATAAACCTTTTTCCTTCCATTCATCCATTTGTTATCTTCCGCTTGTTTCGAAGTCAGGTTGAGGGGGCAGTAGCTTGAGCAGGGAGACCCAGACTTCTCTTTACACAGCCACCTCTTCCAGCTCTTCTGGGTGGACCCTAAGGTGTTCCCAGGCCAACCAAGAGACGTAGTCTCCCCAGCGTGTCCTGGGTCTTCCGCAGGGTCTCCTCCCAGTCAGACATACCCGAAGCACCTCCCTAGGGTGGCGCCCAGAGACCATACTTGCCAGATGCCCAAATCTGAGTCTCTCCCAGATAACTGAACTTCTCACCCTATCTCTAAGGGTGAGTCCTCCTACCCTGCAGAGCAAACATATTTTAACCGCTTGTATCCATGATTAGGGATGCGACGATCCACATTTTTTATACTTCCGATTCGATTCTGATACCTAAATCTGGATATCGGGCGATACCGATCCCGTTCTGATATCATCATCATTATTGATTTCATATGAGGCTGTAATAATCTCCTCTCAAGTATAATGTGTACAAATGTGTGCATGCATGTCCAAAAGGCATATTGAGGTAAGTTTTACTAATGTTGGATATGTTTCAAAATTAGAATTAAATCATGCTAAAAAAACATGTTTTTTTTATTCCTAGCTTTAAAGTGGATATTGAAGTTATTAATTTACATGCAAGTTATTGTTTGTTTAAAGTTATTTTATTTTATTTTTTTAATAAAGGGGAAATATAAGAATTTTTCTTCTTTCTGCACTCTTCATTCAGTGTTTTTTCTTTTTGATGAATTTATTTTGTTTATTTTGTCTCTTTTAATTGAATGAATAAATGAATTAAATACAATAATAAATAAAGGTGTTCAAAGGTGATCAGACATTTTATCATGTCCTGGCCGACTGAGAATCTTCACCAGCACAATAATAAATAGCTTTACATCTGCTACGTTCATGGCATAAACCAACACAAACTTGTTCCAGTTTTTAGTATTTTACATCGCTTTATAATATAGCTGTTTTATATATATATATATATATATATATATATATATATATATATATATATATATATATATATATATATATATATATATATATATATATATATATATATATATATATATATATATATATATATATATATATAATATATATATATATATATATATATATATATATATATATATATATATATATATATATATATATATATATATATATATATATATATATATATATATATATATATATATATATATATATAAGCCCCAGAGCTCAAATGTCGAATGTAAAACTAACTTTATCGCGGTTTAATGTGGTGTTATGGCTCTGCAGACTTTGCACGTTGCTGTCTTGTGGTGTTTAGTGTAAAATACTTCCACACAGCGGACATGTTTTGATGAAAAGTTGGCTAGCTGTTAGCCACAGTGCTGCTCACTCAATCCTTACCTTGTAGCTGGCTGCAAACTATGATATGGATTTCCTGAATGTGAGGTGGGTCTTATTACTCTGTGTTCATGAGACACGCCTCTGTTCAGGAAATCCATTCCATAGTTGAAGTCAACGTGCAGAGCAGCAGGCAGGGAATCACACGTGAAGTTTCAAGACACAGACATGCATCATGGATCAGAAATCTCTGCAGGTTGGATTGGAAAAATCCAATACATAAATTGTGCTTGTATTGGAGACTAATACAGATACTGGATCGGATCAACCTCATCCCTATCCGTGATCTCGTTCTTTCAGTCACTACCCAGAGTTTGTGGCCATAGGTGAGGGTAGGAAAATACACTTACAGAGAACAGAGAACTTTGCATTATAGCTCTGCTCCCTTTTCACCACAACGGACAAGCACAGAGTCTGCAATACTGCCGACGTTGCACCAATTCATCTATCAATCTCATGCTCTATTCTTCCCTCACTCGTGAACAAAATTCCAAGATACTTGAACTCCTCCACTTGAGGCAGTACATCACCCTTGACTCGAAGAAATCAATCCACCCTTTCCTTACTGAGGCCCATGACCGAAGGTGTTGATTCTCATCCCTGTCACTTCACACTCGGATGTGAACCACTCCGGTGAGAGCTGAAGTTCATGGCACAATGATGCCAACAGGATCATCCACCAATGGTAGGGATTAAATACTGAGGCCACCAAAATGGACTCCCTTGGGCCCCTAGCTGCACCAAGAAATTCTGTCCATAAATGTTATGAACAGAATATATGTGAACAGGCAGATTTACTACCGGCAATGTGAAACAAACTCTCACACTTCTTGTATAGGATCCGAACAGCCCATAGCCATGGGCCCCCAATCCCATACTCATGGAGCATACCCCACAGAGTACCCCGAAGAGCACTGTTGAACACCTTCTCCATGTCCACAAAACACATGAAGACTGGATAGGCAAACTCTTATGACCACTTGATGATCCTAGTGAGGGTAAAGAGCTGGACTAGTCTAGTCTAGGTCATTGCTAGGAAGGAATCTGAATTGTTCATTCTGAATTTGAGGTTTGACCAACGATTGGACATGCGTATCCACTACCCCTGAATAAACCTTACTATGGAGGCTAAGGAAAGTGATGCCTCTTTAATCGGAGCACACCCTCCGGTCCCCCTTTTTGAAGTGGGGAACCATCACCCCAGTCTACCAATCCAGTGACACTGCCCCCATTTTCCATGCAATGTTGCAAAGGTGTGTCAACAAGGATAATCCCACAACATCCAGAGCCTTAAAGAAATCAGGGCAAATCTCATCCACCAATGGAGCCCTGTCACCGTGGACCATTTTAACTACCTTGGCGTCCTCAGCCATAGTTATGGATGGACCAACCCTGAAGTCCCCCGACCCAGCTTCTTCATGGAACAACTTGCCGGTGGGTTTGTGAAGGCCTAATAAGTATTTCTTCCACTTCCTGACGACATCACTGACTGAGGTCAACAGCATCCCACCTTCACTGAACACTGTGTTAGTAAAGCACTGCTTTCCCCTTCTCAGCTGCCTGATGGTTTGCCAGAATCTGAGCTGACCAAGTCTCTATCCAAGGCCTCACCCAACTCCTCCCATATATAAGCTTTTGCCTTAGCAACAGCCAAGACTGTGGATTGTTTGGCCCGCCGGTACTCCTCAGCTGCCTCTGGAGTTCTGCCAGCCAACAAGGGCCAATAGGACTCCTTCTTCAACTTATAGACTCCCTGACCCGGGGTGTCCACCACTGAATTTGAGGATTGCCACAGCAAGATGAACAACCTTGTGGCCACAGCTCAAGGCAGCCACCTCAATAATTGTGGTTTGGAACATGGCCCACTCTGGCTCAACATCCCCCGCTTCAGCTGGGATGCAGTTACAGCTCTCCTAGAGAAACAAGTTGATGATATTTCATGGCTGACAGCTGAGGTTCACAGACTCCTGAAAGCCAGGAATGCTGCCTTCAAAGCGGGAGATCAGGTGGGCCTGAAGGCAGCCAGAAAGAACCTGACCCAGGGCATCAGTGAGGCCAAGGAGCAGTATTCCAGGAAAATAGCTCACCGTTTCAAGGACAGCAAGGATACACGCAGTCTGTGGCAGGGAATACAGACCATCACAGACTACAAACCCCCCCCCAGACCTGTGACAGCTCAACCTCTACGCTGAATGAACTGAATGAGTTCTTCGCTCGGTTTGAGGCAAGTAACAGCACACCTGCACAAAAATTCCCCCCCTCTCCTGATGGCCAGGTGCTGGCGCTGTCCTCAGACAGCGTAAGGCGTTCATTCATCAAGATTAACGCCCGGAAGGCCTCTGGTCCTGACAACATACCTGGTCGTGTGCTGAAAGACTGTGCAGGGGAACTCGCAGCGGTCTTCACGGACATCTTTAACATCTCGCTGAGTCAGGCCATCGTCCCCACCTGTTTCAAAGCCACCACCATCATCCCTGTCCCAAAGAAGGCAACGCCCGCATGCCTCAATGACTATCGCCCAGTAGCACTCACCCCCATCCTGATGAAGTGCTTTGAACGGCTAGTCATGAAAAGCATCACATCTGTCCTCCCTGCCTCCCTGGATCCCTTCCAATTTGCATACCGACCTAATCGCTCAACCGACGATGCCATCTCCTCTGCCCTCCACACAGCTCTCACACATCTGGACACGAAGGACTCTTATGTTAGAATGCTGTTCATCGACTTCAGCTCGGCATTCAACACCATCATCCCCCAACAGCTCATCCATAAACTGGACAGTCTGGGGCTGAACACCTCAATGTGTAACTGGCTGCTAGACTTCCTGACCGGGAGACCACAGACAGTACGGATCGGGAGTAACACATCTAGCACCATCACATTGAACACAGGGGCCCCACAAGGATGTGTGCTGAGCCCCCTTCTATTCACCCTGCTAACACACGACTGCACACCATCGTACAGCTCCAACCACTTCATCAAGTTTGCGGACGACACAACAGTGGTAGGTCTCATCAGCAACAACGATGAGACGGACTACAGGAACGAGGTGAGCCGCTTGGCCTTGTGGTGCGGACACAACAATCTCACTCTCAACGTGGAGAAGACAAAGGAGATTGTCGTGGACTTCAGGAAGAGGGATGCACAACATGCCCCTCTGACCATCAACAGCACCGCAGTGGAGAGAGTGGACAGCACCAAGTTCCTGGGAGTGCACGTCTCAAAGGACCTGTCCTGGAGCAGGAACACTGCAGCACTGGCGAAGAAGGCTCACCAGCGCCTCTACTTTCTCCGCAAGCTGAAAAGGGCTGGAGCTTCAACCTCCATCATGTGCACCTTCTACAGAGGTGCCATAGAAAGTGTCCTGACCAGCTGCATCACTGTGTGGTTTGGTGCATGCACTGCATCCTGCCGCAAGAGCCTCCAGCGCATCGTGAAAGCAGCTGAGAAGATCGTCGGCACCTCCTTGCCCTCACTGCAGGACTTACACAGCAAACGCCTCACTCGGAAAGCCCACCGCATGGCAGGTGATCCCACACACCCACTACACAGCCGCTTTAGACTGCTGCCATCAGGGAGGAGACTGAGGAGTCTCCAGGCTCGTACCAGCAGACTGAGAGACAGCTCTGTTCATCAGGCAGTCAGAATGCTAAACACTCTGCCTGCTCTGCCTCCCCTCCCATTTGAACTGCCTTAACACAAAAAACTTTCTCACACATTACCACTCAACACAAAGTTTTTAACACTGGACTCTGTGTCATCAAACGGGTTATTCACTAAACTCTCGGTCATGTGTTCATTCAGTTTGCACTACTTCTCATATTTGCACTAATGTTTGTATTACATTACTGCCTATAGTCATACTACTGTTTACATTCACTGTTACTGTTTACATTTACACTACTTTTATCTACACTACTGCAGATACATATACAGCATTCTCTGACTAGCCTTATCTAAGGATGCCAAATGTGCCTTATGTGCCTCACTGCATATGCCACTTTGCCTCTATACCAACATCAACTACCTCATACATATACTGTGTACATTAACTTATATGCTGCTGTGCCACTCTTTGCAAATGTCAATGCTAGAACCTTCAGTTTATTTTATAGATATACTTTTTATACTTTTTATACTACTATGCAAAAACTCAGGACAGTATTACACTTTTATTATTTCATTTTATGCTTATGTTCATTGGGTGTTTGGTGTTTTAGGGGTGTTTGGTGTTTCAGTGTTGGTGTTAATTTTCATACTTTTATACTATTATGAAAAAACTCAGGACAGTGTTACACTTTTTTACTATTTTATGCTTATGTGTATTAAATGTTTTAGTGTTTAGTGTTTAGATGGTTACTGTTGCACCGAGGGACTGAGAGAAATGCAATTTCGGTCCTGTGTATGTCCTGTACATATTGCAGTTCTGACAATAAAGTTGACTTTGACTTTGACTTTGACTTCTGATGGGTTCTTTTGCCAGGCATTCCCAACAAATCCTCACTACAAATTTGGGTCTACCAGCAGGTCTGTCCAGCATCCTCCCTCTCCATCTGATCCAACTCACTACCAAGGGGTGACCAGTTAACAGCTCAGCTCCTCTCTTCATCTGAGTGTCCAAAACAAATGGCTCCATTCATGTTCCTTAGGTGGAAAAATGACAGCTTTACAACAGATTAAAAAAAAATAAACAAAAAGCATTTGTTGCTATTAGTACACCCCAAATTACAAATTCCCAGTCTGGAGTTTTTTGAAAACCTTCCAGCCCACTGGACCTGTCAGATCTGGTAGATGAAAATGAAGCCTGGTTTCGATTAAACTTCTAGATTGTTTGCTCAGGGGTGGAACATGGAAGTAGAATTTTGTACTTTGTAGACACTTTTGTCTCTTTTTTGACCATTTTGGTTATTTCCTGTTTTACACTCTTCTCATGCACAATGCCAGTTTCTGTTTAGTTTAGTTTTTTTTGTCTTTATTAATTTGGATATATTAACAAGTTGCTACAGCTCGGTGCACTTGTTCATTTTGTCAGGCCATACAATGAAAGTTCTGAGCCATGGAGCTTCCAATTCTGCAGCCTGCATGGGTGTTGAACAGCTTTTTTGTAATAAAAGTGTTTTTACTCTTTACATCCAACTAGCTCTGTAGTCAGTGCTGCAGTCTTGTAATCCTGAGGTTGCAGGTTTGAGCCCATGTTGTATCAAGAAGGGTATCCGGCATAAAACAAACTGCCAGCTCTTTCATGTGAGTTTGCTCACTGTGGTGAGCAGAAGGGAGCTGAAATAATTGTACTTATATCCAACTAAAACAGTTCTGTCAGACAAGATGAGAGACAAGACTATGAAGGGACATCTCACTGAGAGAACTTAGGTGCCCACCATACTCTAAACCAAGACAAACAGTCAACTCACAGTCACGTGGTTTTAGGACGTTCGTTTCCACTCACACCTTTCACAGTCCATGAGACACAAGTGCAGAGAAAATAGGAAACCCTTCCTGTTGCAGTACAGGTAGTCCCCGACTTACGAGCGCTCTAACTTACGAGGTTCCGGACTTACGAGCTGGCGAATTTTTGAAAAAAAGCAAAAAATACTGAGTTTTTCTGTGTTTTTTCACCACAGTTCGTTAGCTAAACATGTGGACACACGTTTCCGATCATTTTTATGCACTCATAAGCAGTTTTTCGATGAAAAACGAGTGTTTGTAGTCGCGCTAGCAAAACCGTTCCAACTTACGAGCGAAATTCCGGACTTACGAGACACGTGGCGGCCGTTCCAAATTACGAGATTTCCGTGTTACGAGCACCTCGTTGTAACGGAACTCGCTCGTAAGTCGGGGACTACCTGTATACTGTATGTCACCGCAGAGTTTTTTTCCTGCCAGAGTCTGCACTTTCATTCAACCTTTATTTAGTCAGGTAAATCTCAATGAGCCTCGAGGGCTCATTTACAAAAGCGACCTGACTGATATGACTTTGTCCCTGCATCCACAATTTGGCCACAAATATATACGTAATGAAGAAAGCGCCACACTTTTCAGCAGACGGACTCCTCTGTATACACCTGCACAATCTCCATCAATGAGTTTTTGGCCATTTGACTAATTTAGTGGTCCCTAGGTGTGAGTGAGAGTGTGAATGGCTGTTTGTCTTGTTTGTCTCTATATGTGGCCCTGTGATGGACTTGCAACCTGTCCAGGGTGTACCCCACCTCTCGCACAGTGACTGCTTGATATGGGCACCACTGACCCCATGACCCGAAACGGAAGAAGCGGGCAAAGATAATAGATGGAAGGATGGATAGTGTGTTTGAAAAGTCATCCAGCTGTATGTTCCAGCAAATATCTGCATAGAAAAACACGTCCATAAACTTTTTACCAATCACACTACTTGGAGTGTATACCTGTGATAAAAAGTTTGTCCCAGGCCTTGTGTTGAGAAGGGGCAGGTAAAGCTTCTCTGAGAACAAAATGATGCACTTTTCATCATGCAAGTACGCCAAGAGACAATTTCACCAACTGGGAAGGAGTATGAAGGGGCCCTTTATTGTTTTCTTGGTAAGATGCAGCCACTTGTTGTTGACTTTTACAGAGACTATCAAATATAAAATCAGAGCACCACATAGTGGGCTAATATAAAAGTCAAAAGTATAAGGATAGATATAAAAAGTAAAAACAATACTGAGAGGAGTGCATTTTATGATATGATGAATATGGGAATCAAATTTGCATTTATAGTGTATTTCAATGTGGTCTATTTTCCCCTCAGGAACACGAGTGTAGTAGTTACAGTGAGGTTATGGGAGCAGTTTAAAAAAATTCTGAATAAACAAACAAAACCTAAATAAATAAACAAATAAATAAATTTAGGCTTTGTAAAAAAAAACATGTTTAATGACAAATACACAAATATAAAAACTAAACAAATGTGGGGCATACATTTCTTCAAAATAAGAGTTAAAAACGTGGCCACATAGGACCAAAAGCAAAGTGGCTTACACTTTCAATCAACCAATCAATCAATCAATCAATCAATCAATCAATCAATCAATCAATCAATTTTCAGTCTCAAGTTTCTCACAACGATTCATGCATCCTTTATATTTTAAATATTTTTGCACAACTGTACATTGTGCTCCACATGCTAAACTACATTAATTGTTGCACTTCAGATGCAGCCTGGGGAACCCACAGGAAGAATGTTGTATTATTCCTGCCAAAATATGCATGTAAGAAAAATGAATGATGAAATTCCTGTTTTTAGCGTCTCACATAACTTTCCTGCATCAGTCCAGCTGTTTTCATTCCATAATCACTATCCTCATACTTACTCTCTTTGGTCTCTGGTTCACTGTCAGATCCATCCATTTATCACACGTATCCTATGTTTTCTGCCCTGCTTTGGATTGTGGAATGAAAATCCAAGATCGCCACCATCATATATATATTTATGT
>JBBPBX010068552.1:3970-19094 GCA_038048925.1 Garcialebias charrua
TTATCTGTGATTAGGAAAAAGGTTTGCCAATGTTTTTTTGTTTGTTTGTTTTTTTAAGTCAAAGTAAACTTTATTGTCAAAACTGCAATATGTACAGGACATACACAGGATTGAAATTGCATTTATCTCAGTTCCTCGGTGCAACAGTAACCATTTAAACACTAAAACACTAAAAAAAATAATAAACATAAGCATAAAATGAAATAATAAAAGTGTAATACTGTCCTGAGTTTTTGCATAGTAGTATAAAAGTATAAAAAGTATATCTATAAAATGAAATGAAGGTTCTGACATTGTCATTTGTAATAAAGTGATAAAGCAGCATATGAAGTTTATGTACACAGTATATGTATGAGGTAGAGGTGTCGTTTCTTCGCCCGAGCCCGACCCTACCCGAGCCCTACCCGACTTCGGGTAGGGTAGGGCCATATTTTTGCGTTTGATTGGCGCGGGCCGGGTCGGGCTCGGGCTTTGATGTGGTTTTTTTTAATCATACAGCACAAACAAAACTAAATAAAAATGCACACAATATAAAATTGTTTTAATCTGCTTGTAAAGAATATAAGGCAGTAAGTTTACTGATGAGGAAATAATTAATAGAGTGAATTTAGATGGTGAAAACCGTAGCGCAGCCACTAAATTGCGCAACTCAGCCAGAGAGCAGGCGCGCCTGGACAGCGTCTCCCCCGACATGCTGGACTTTTTAGTGACATTTCTCGAACCATTTTACCGTGCACAGAGAGAACTGGAGGGTGACAAATATCCCACCATCAACCTGGTTTGTCTCTGGAATGAGAAACTGAAGCAACACTGCCAGTCCTCACACACAGACTCTCCGCAGCAGGCGTTTCTGCGCCGCACATGCAGAAGTGCTGGAGCGCAAAATTATTATCCACGACTTGCACAGAGTTGCATTATTTCTGTGGCCTAACTTTAACAAGCTCAAAATGATGTCACCAGCTGACGTGCGTCAGGTGCACGCTCACGTCCGCACACTGCTCTCATCTGCGGCGGAACAAGTAGCCGCATTCCTGACATTCCTGAAGCTTCAAAAGTCACCGCGAGCAGCGCGCTCACACCTCCTCCATCAAAACACAGAAGAACAACATCAAGTTCTTTTGCTGAGTGGGAGAACGCAGTAAAAGCTTAATAAATAAACGTAGTGTTTTTTTTTTTTTTTGTTTTTTTTTTTTTAATCGGGTAGGGTCGGGTCGGGCGGTGATTTCTAGGAAATCAGCGGGCTCCCTCGGGCTTGGGTAATTAAACTAAGGGCTCGGGTAGGGTAGGGCCGTGGATTTCCGGCCCTATGACAGCTCTACCGGGGATCGAACCTGGGTCATTCGAATCCCAAACCTGCACCTCCACCACTGCCCCAACTTGGCATTCAGGTATCACTTGTCCATCGCACAATAAGAAAACAAATACAGTACAACCAAATAGTTTTGATGAAGTGAAAAGTATTCCTAAAATAAATAGGTTAAAATACACAAATAACTAGTGCCATTCCAAAAACTATAATATGCGTTGTTGCAGTACTTTTCCGGAGTGCAATGTACCACTTCCATATAAGGTATGAACTGCAGCGAGGACCTTCTCATCTCTGCAGGGGATTGGCTCTGCTTGAACCACTTTCGTGATGTCAGAGTGAGAAAACACGTCACAGTGAGAATCCTAGACCAATAAGAAAATGAAGGTGCAATTCCTCTGTTCAACCCATAGGATTACCGTATACACGTTTTTAGACCAAATATTGCCGATTTAAACTGATACGCACAAATATATGAAGATTAACACAGACATAGTGCTATACAACATTTGAAACACATTCTAGGGAGTTTATCAGCTAAAAAAGGTAATTTTGAGTTTAGTCCCTCTTTAAACATTTCTAAACAAACATTGAAAGTTCAGCCTGACATGTCCTTCGACTTAGGCAGAGTCTTTGACTAAGACATATTGAAGAATACTTCAAAACAGAAGGTTATTCCTTTGGATTATTTGAATTAAAACAAAATTAAAGAAAAAGGAGTCTCTTGGTGAAGTGATTGGTGATCTAGATTCAAACTACGGTAAATGTAATAAACTGTGTTAATATCCTTCACTGCAGGTTTTCAGAGAAAAGGTGTTTCACTGAGAGGTTCAGTGACAAGGTGTATGGGACAGTTTCAGAGACCAGGGTGGTCCATTACAATGGTAAAAATGTACTAAAGTAAATGGACTGTACTTACATGGCACCTTTCTATCTGATCAAGATACTTAAATACTTAGCCACACATCCAGGCTGTCATATTGTTAAGTTTGCAGATGATACAGCTGTGGTGGGATGCATCACAGATAATGATGAATCCAGCTACAGACAGGAGGTGGAACATCTGGAGAGCTGGTGCAAAGAGAACAACCTTCACATGAATGTGAAGAAGACGAAGGAGATGATTGTGGACTTCAGAAGGAACAAACACACCCACACCCCACTGTATATAGGTGGATCTGCGGTGGAGGTGGTCTCCAGCTACAAATACCTGGGTGTACACTTGAATGATAACCTCAGCTGGAGCAACAACACCACCAGCCTGATCAAGAAAGGACATCAAAGACTCTACTTCCTCAGACGGCTGAGACGAGCCGGTCTGAGAAGCCCAGTCCTCACCTCGTTCTACAGGTGTGCAGTGGAGAGCGTCCTGTGCTCCAGCATCAACGTGTGGCATGGAGGCTGCACAGTTGCAGAGAGAAAAGCTCTACAGAGAGTGGTGAAGGCTGCACAGAAGTCTGTGGGAGTCAGTCTCCCCACCATCACAGACATTTACACCTCCAGATGCAGAAAAAGAGCCACCTGCATCATGAAAGACCTCACTCACCCAGCACACTCACTCTTTGCACCACTCCCCTCGGGACGGAGGTTGAGGAGCATCAAATGTAGAACCACTAGACTGAGAAACAGCTTCTACCCTGAGGCTGTCAGACTCATGAATAAATAAATAATAAGAATAAACACTGCAAAATGTCACATCATACTGATACTGTACTGATCTGTTTCTTGTTGCTGCGTTCATCTGTGACCATCTGCTCATGTTCGTGCTGCTGTTTATAATGATGTTTTTCTACTACATTAGGGCTTAGTGTATTACTAGCTGATGTGATGTCTCTCTTAGTTAATCCTAGATGTTATTATTGTATTTCTCTTGCATTTGTTGTTGGATGTAACTGGGACCCTGTGTACATAATCTCGTTTTCAACACATGTACTACATGCGGTGCAAATGACAATAAATTCTCTCTGACTCTGACTCTGACTCTGACTCTGACTCTGACTCTGACTCTGACTCTTAAAGCTCTTTACAACACAATCTGTGCCTCGTTTACCCATTCATACAGCACTCTACTACAAATGTAGATCCATACAAAGATAATTGAACAAATCATTCTAAAGAGACTAATCAGAGCTTTATCACACATTCATACACTGATGGGACATACATCGGAGGCAGATTCAGTGTCCTGCCCAGGAACACTTCAGCATGAGACTGCTGGTGGAATTGAACCCCCAACTCTTGCATTGGAAGACGACTGCTCTAACCACTCAGTTACAGCCTCCCTAAAGCCAAAAAGTCGGAAGCCCAGAAGTTATTGTGACTTGTTATCAAGTCAAGTCTAGAACTGACCCACAAACTGCACTCAGGTCTGATCCAGTCCAGGCAGGTCTGTGGAGCCTGACTGTTTGATGTGCATTAAATGCTGACTCATCATCACTGAGATGATGTGGGTCTCATATAGGCCTGTCGCAATAAACGATAAATCAATTAATCGCATAACAAATGAAAATTATCAACCTTGTTTTCATTTATCGGTTTTATAGTTTCTTCGTGTCTCTCTTTCCACTGAAGACACTGGATGGCAAAAGGCTCAACTCCGGTGCTCTTCACTGACCCCTCCCTTTCTCTTTTCTCTTTAAAAATCTGTTTTAATCATCCAAAATCACGTTTTTGGATTGTTAAAAGCAGCAAAACGGAGAAGCTAAGCTAAGAGCTAAGCTAACACGCTAGCCTCAGGGAAAAAAACCTCTGTCATGTCGAAGCTCCAAAATTCACGGTTGAAACC
Organism: Garcialebias charrua; assembly: GCA_038048925.1. Classification (NCBI taxonomy): domain Eukaryota; kingdom Metazoa; phylum Chordata; class Actinopteri; order Cyprinodontiformes; family Rivulidae; genus Garcialebias; species Garcialebias charrua. Next base: position 8,062 of record JBBPBX010068552.1, read on the forward strand.
CGTGCCTTTGTCTAAAAAGTTGATTTTCTCTGCAAAAAGAAGCTGAGAACTTGTTTACTGATTTTTGATTAAAAGCTTTGTGTGACAAATGCTATGCTAAAGAGCTCAAACCACACTGAGCGGCCACCATTTTGAGAACTGAAGAGAGACAACCCATGTCACGTCAAGAGGCCTCCCTCCCATTTTTCTTAAAGAGACACACTGCTGCTCCCTCACTATCCATCCTTCAGTTCAAACAGTCTTATACTGTCATCCAGTGGTTGAAAGGTACGCAAAACTATTAACAAACATTTCTTCTTAAATTTGACAATAATGACTAATTATTGTCAAACTTCAAACAATATTATCGTTTATCACAATAATTTCTGAGACAATTAATCGCCCAGTAACATTTGTTATCGTGACAGGCCTAGTTTCATACAGCTGAACACACTGCACTGGGGATGGATGCAGACCAGACATGTGACTGTCTCGCTGCGTTTTTTGGCTTCACAGAATAAAATGGTTGATGAGGTTTGTTAAAATAATTGTTTTTTTCACATCAGCTGGACTCTGGCAGGTCAAAGTTCCTCTGACTAATGACAGAGAAGCATCACAGATTTTTAACGAGCTTTGTAATTGTCCCACACTTTTTATATCACCATTTTAAACAGTTTGAAAGAAGAGGTTTAATAAATAAAGACCTTTTCTTTGAATGAGTGCACATCTTTCATACCAGAAGAAGTGTAGACTACGATCATATGATGAGAACCAGCCGTTTGATCTAACCGTAAACATTTTAATCTCACGCAGCGGTTCAAACAGCAGAGTCTTTGCAGCTGATGATAATTTGATCTTTGGTGAATTTACCAAAAAGTTCAACACATGCTTCAAAGCACACTGACGTGAGCAAAACAAGTCAAATGTTTTAATGTTGTCCTCATCAAACCACACACCACTAAATGGTGAATCATTTGTCGTATGTGAGCTGGTGTCTGTCAGCAAAATATCTCATGAATATTGAAATAAGCAGATGTTACCCACTAGATGTACCTCTACAACAGATTAGCTTTTCAAGTCAAACCAATTAAAGATGGCCACCACAGTAAACTGATCTGAGGAAATATTGTTTTTTTTTAATATGTGTTGTCAGTTTTCCAGATATTGTGCAAAACTGTTATGTGGTAGTAGCTGAGAGTCATTCACAACATATATTTAGGTGTTATGTATCATTCCTTAAATCTTTAGCTGTTGGAGTCCACTGTCTGTCAGCAAAATATCTCATCACTGGATGTACAACCGACTGACTTTGGAGACAAATTCAAGATGTCTGCCAGAGCTCTGCAACACTCCAACACAAAGTAAACAAGCGGTATGCCGATGTCCACGTTGTTGAAGGATTTGAGTATCAATCAATGAATCAATCAATATACTTTATTGATTCCAGATGGAGGGCAGCATGGTGGCGCAACTGGTAGAGCTGCTGCCTCTCAGCGAGAAGGTTGCTGGTTCTAATCCTGGTCCAGGTGCCTTTCTGGGTGGAGTTAGCATGTTCTCTCTGTGCATGCGTGGGTTTCCTCCGGGTACTCCAGTTTCCTCCCACAGAACAACAACATGAATGTTAGACTGATTTGTAACTCTAAATTGTCTCTAGGTGTGTGAGAGAGTGAATGATTGTGTGTCTATGTGTCCCTGTGATGGACTGGAGACCCATCCAGGGTGTACCCCGCCCCTCACACAGTGATTGCTGGACATGGGCACCGGCAACCCCCATGACCAAAAATGGAAGAAAAGATAATGGATGGATAGATCCCAAACGGAAATTTCATTTATAGTGTATAGTAATGTTTTTAATTTATGAGATGAGTGGTTTTTCTGGATTGTAATTGAAAGAGAAATGTACCTTAATGTTTTTGATGCAAGATACTCAAGTGGGAAGTAATTACAGTGTAGAGAAGAAAACATAAAGCTTTATATTGTTTGTTTGTTTGTTTGTTTGTTTGTTTGCTGGTTTTGCCTGTCTGGGGCAGCACAATGACCCCTGGGTAGCAGAGTGAACTATTTTATCCACCACCAGATGCAGTGGTGTGTCCAGGGGGTGGCCAATGGTGGCCTTGGCCTCAATAAATTAATCTTTGGCCACCGTACTAAACTTTTAAGCAACATAAAAACTAGAAAGCATAGTTTCCTCAAATGATTGAGGTGGCTACCCTGATGTATGCTCAATAATCCAGGTAGAAAAATCTAAAAAAGCTAAGTCTGGTCCTCTGGACATTCAAAAAACAAAACAAAACAAAAAAGTAGAAACATTTCGTCTTTCGTCCGAAAGACTTCCTCAGTCTGAGGTGCTGTATACAGCTCAGTCTTATAAATAGCACCCCAGACTACAGGAACCACTTGCGATTCAACCTCAGATGCAGACAAAGTGGCATCATTCCCAAGAGCCAATGAAATCTTCGGTCAGCCCATCACCCTTTGGAGCACAAGTTAGGAGTCATCAGGACTCTGTACCACAGAGCAGACAGCGTCCCCACTAACTCAGGAGCCAGACAGAAGGAGAAATCACACACAAAACAGGCTCTAGAGAAATGTGGATAACTGGGCCTTCCTGAAAGCAGAGAAGAAACCCAAACAGGACTCCAGCCAGCCATCAGGTGAAAAGAAGGAACCCAGACCCAGACCAGTGGGCAGCACGATGGTGCAACTGGTAGAGCTGCTGCCTCTCAGCGAGAGGCAGCAATTCTAACCATTACTTATCCAATATACATGTCATTGTTGATTTTTTTTTAACTTTATTTACCCAACCGAGGTCTGTCTGCTTGTTTTGTATATAATGTATATAGAAATCTGTCATATCCTGTTGGTTTTGAACTGTCAACATCTGTTTACTGTGATTGTAGTTTTCTTTATTTTCTTTTGATAAGTGCAAATGCCTATTGCCAATGTGACGTGTGCTGCTGACCACTTGACCAGGTCACCCTTGTAAAAGAGATCTCGATCTCAACGGGCTCTACCTGGTTAAATAAAGGTGATTGATTGATTGATTGATTGATTGATTGATTGATTGATTGAGAAGGTCCAAGGTTCAAATCCCGGTCCGGGGCCTTTCTGGGTGGAGTTTGCATGTTCTCTCCGTGCATGCGTGGGTTTTCTCCGGGTACTCCGGTTTCCTCCCACAGTCCAAAAACATGCATGTTAGGTTGATTGGTAACTCTAAATTGACCCTGGTGTGAGTGAGACAGGTCCCTCTTGTAAATGAGTCCCCGTGGCTCAACAAGGCTAGCCTGTATAAATAAAGGTTGAATGAATGAAAATTCTGTATGTTGCAGGAGTTTCAGAGACATTGAGACGTTTATTTTCTAAACACAACGTCCCAGTGGCTTTTAAACCCCAAAATACATTACAGCAAAGACTGGTTCATCCCAAAGATCCAGTCCCCCGGCACAAACAGAGTAATATTGTGTATGCTGTTTAGGGGTTGAACGAGTACATAATTTTTTAACTCGACATTAACATAATAAAGCTCGAGTAGAACTCAAGTAGTTGATGATGTCATAGGATCTTAAGATGCAAAATAAATAAATTTATAAAAATGCAAAAGAAACCACACACCATAATTTATGATTTACAACAAAAAAAAGGCCAACAAAATATTGGGAGTGTATTATGCTGAACTACTATTTATCATACTGCAGATAAATCACAGGAAAACCAAAATTAGTAGTTATTATAATAAAGCTACAAAAGTGAAAGAAACGTGCAGCATGTCAAAAACAAAATTAAAAACAGTGGGGCAGTCGACCACCCCGCACCGCCCGCGGCGCTGCGCATTAGGTTTAGTTTTAGAGATAATTATATTTATATATTTTTTAATAGGTTAAGAGATTAAATTTTTTTTTGCTTTTTGTTTGTGAAACAAGGTCAGTGGAAGCTGGTTTTGGTTCTATCGATTGGACCCGGTGTTACACTATATTCTGTGACCTGCAACATTGCATGCAACACCTATGGTCACAATATACGGTGGTCACAGAATTTGGTGTAACACCGGTTAGCAACGCGCTCCAAACAGGAAGTTGATTCATTTTCTGTTCTGTAACTGCGACGTGATGACGTCAATACGCCTACTCGATGTGAAATTAAAAAACTTGATAGATGTCCTAGGAATCGATGTGTCGATTACTCAAGTAGTCTGTTAAAGCCCTAATGCTGTTCAGTGTCAGGAGGGCTGTGATCAGTCTTATATTGGGGGAAACTAAACAGCCACTGGCCAAAAGGATGGCCCAGCACAGAAGATCAACATCATCAGGTCAGGACTCTGCGGTCTACACTCATCTCCAGGTCAGAGGTCACTCTTTCAGGGATGAAGATGTTCACATCCTTGATAGAGAGGAACGAAGGCTGTGTCTCAATTCAGGGGCTGCATCCTCATGAGGACCCAGCCTAGCTGGGCCGAGTAGGCCACGCACTCACAAGACCGGGTGGGCTTGACGAAACTGCTGAAATGGGACGGTCTAGCCTTCAGGTTTGCCGGCCTTGAAGTGGGTGGGGCGTTCTCTTGAAATGGGTGGGAAGTTCTTGTGTGCGCGTGTGTGCGGTGTGTGTGTGTGTGGAAAGAGAAGGGACGCCGCTAAAATATATTACTAAGCTGAATACTGTACACGTATATACTGTATAGTGTTCTGAGTTTACTGTTTGTTAAGAACGAGGGGCGATCTGTTAAAACCCAGAGTGGACCTATGAAAAGCAACTTGTCCAGTAGCTCAACTTGTTAAGCATCCCACGATTGGCGCAGAGATACTTTTCTCGAAGCTGGTTCGAATCTCACTCGGTACGGTTAAAACTTATTTTACGTTTGTCTTTTATTGGATAAAAAAATGAGGACTGAGATTAAAAAGAAGGAGTTTGTGAAACTCCTTCTTTTTTTTATCCAATAAAAGACAAACGTAAAATAAGTTTTAACCGTACCGAGTGAGATTCGAACCAGCTTCGAGAAAAGTATCTGTGCTGCCTTTGTTAAAAGACAGAAATTTAAAGTTATAACTAGTTTAAGTAAATGCATGGTAGAAACGTAGAAGATGTTTGGGTTTTAAATTCTGGTCAGAGTGGCTCCTCTCTCCCTTGAGAATATCGTTTTACATGCTGCACGCTAGGAGTGAGCACTCTTGCTTAAGGTACAATCTTTGACGTATCAGGACAAGTTGGTCAAAAACGGCAGTTAACAGCAGTTAACAGCAGTTAAGATTTTGATTTTTGATTTGATGTTTATTCATTCATTTTAAAAGAACAATACAAGACAGTTTCATCAGATACAAGATTACAAGTAGGATAAAATGAAGGGAGCAGAAAGAAGATGAAATCTTATTATATCTGCCCCTATTTCACAGTTTGTTCAACCAATGATAACTTTCAAGCAACATCACAGAATGAATAGTTCTACCTATTTTCCTAACTGTAATACACAAACTACATCACAAAATGAATAATTCTACTTAATTTTCCTGACTGTAAAACATAAACTAGATCACAAAATGAATAATTCTACTTAATATTTCTAACTGTAATACACAAACTACATCACCCATAATTCTAATTAATTTTCTAATTCTAATTTTTTTTTTTTTAATAATTTTATTTAATTTTCCTATTTTTTTAATTATTTTTTTCTACTTAATTTTCCTAACTGTAATACACAAACTAGATCATAAAATGAATAATTCTACTTAATTCTACTTAATTTTTCTAATTGAAATACACAAACTAAAAGATGGCACAACATCAAGATGTTCACAAAATGAATAATTCTACTTAATTTTCCTAATTGTAATACACAAATTCATCACAAAAATGAATAATTCTACTTAATTTTTCTAACTGTAATACACAAACTGCTTCATAAAATGAATAACTCTACTTAATTTTTCTAACTGTAATACACAAACGTACATCATAAGTACAACATAATTGTAATACACAAACACGCAAGATTACATCATATATAGTTTTTGAGCAAGTCCTTTTTGACCTTTTTCTTAAATGTATACATTGATTTTTCATTTTTAACATCACTCTCCAGAGCATTCCACAATCGAATTCCCTGAATTGAGGTAGACCGTCCTTTTAAGCTGGTTCTGAATTGTGGTTTGATGAATATCTCTGTCCCTTTGAGATTGTAATAACTTTGTCTTTTTATAAAATTTCTTTGGATATTTAAAGGTAATGTGTTATTATGAGCCCTATACATAATTGATAAAATACTATATTCTACCAATTCCTGGAATTTCAATAAGTTTAGTTGAATAAACAAGGTGTTTGAAGGGTGAGTGAAATGTTTTCTGGTGATTACTCTTACAGCTCTCTTTTGTAAAATAAAAACAGGCTTTGTAATAGTTTTGCATGCTTTTCCCCAAACCTCAATACAATAGATTAAATGTGGAGCAATGATTGTGTTATACAACATATGTAAAGCTTTATCAATTAAAAAATCCCTGACTTTATACAGTACTGCAATTGCTCTAGCTAGTTTTTTTTTAATGGAATTTACATGATCTTTCCATGTCAGTTTGTCATCAATGATAACACCCAGAAACTTCACTTCACTCACTTTACAGATCACAACATCTTCAATTTCAAATGGATCGTCATCAACAATTCCCTTTTTGTTACTGAAAATCATGTAGTTAGTTTTATCTAAATTCAAAGATAATTTGTTTAATTTAAACCAAGTTTGTATTTTTATAAATTCTGTTTTCATCATATCCAAAATCTGTTTTATGTCATTACCCGAACTGAAAAAAGTGGTGTCATCGGCAAAAAGAACACATTTAAGTAGTGCTGACACATTTACCAAGTCATTCACATATAAAATAAACAACTTTGGTCCAAGCACAGAACCCTGAGGAACTCCACAAGTGATATCACGGAGGTCAGATCTAACATCATTTATTTGCACAAACTGTTTCCTGTCCTTCAAATAGCTAGATACCCACTGTAATGCTGGTCCTCTAATACCATATTTATTTAGTTTTTCAAGGAGAATGGTGTGGTCAATGGTATCAAATGCTTTTTTTAGATCAACAAAAACACTAACACAGTACTGTTTATGATCGACAGCATTAGTTATTTGTTCCATTAAATCCATGAGAGCCATTGACGTAGAGTTTTTTTCTCTAAACCCATATTGACTGCTACTTAAAATGTTTTGTTTATCAATAAATTGATCCAATCTGGACACAAATAGTTTTTCTAGAATCTTTGAGAACTGTGGTAATAAGGATATTGGCCTATAATTATTGAATACACATTTATCACCATTTTTAAAAAGAGGAATTACCTTTGCTACTTTCATGTTATCTGGAAATATTCCTGTTGAAAAAGATAAATTGCATATATATGTAAACGGTTCAATAACATAACTTATTATTTCCTTTACGAACATCATATCCATGTCCACCCAGTCTTTTGATCTCTTGTCTGAGAGATTTTTTACCATTTTCATAATTTCCTCTTTGTTAGTTCCACTAAGAAAAATACTGTTGGTGCAACTTTTAATTGAATGACACACCTTATTATCTACTTTTGGTATTTTAGCTGCAAGGCTTGATCCAATATTTACAAAATATTGATTAAATTCATTTACGATATCATTCTCATCATGTATTTCTTTGTCATCTTTCACAAAATATTTTGCAATGTTCGTTTTTGCTTTATGACTTTTTAGAACATCATTTATTACTCGCCATGTTGTTTTAGTGTCACCATTGCTCTTGTTTAATAAATCACTATAGTATTCTTTCTTGCATCTTCTTATAATCATTACCAATTTATTTTTATATTTTTTATATTTTTCTTCAGCTTGTTGTGTTCTCGTTTTTAAGAAACATAAATACAAGTTATTTTTTTTTTACAAGCATTTCTCAACCCTTTAGTCATCCAAGGTTGGTCAACAATATTTCTTTTTCTACGATTTCTTTGCACACAATTCTTTTCATACAGAGCTTCTAAAATGTTCATAAATTCATCATATGATCTGTTAACATCATCAATATACACGTCCTTCCAGTTTTGCTTCTGTAAATCATCTTTTAATTGATCCATAGCTTTTTTTGATGTGTTTATTATTTTTTTCTTAATTGTAACTTCTTTTGTAATGTTTTGATCATTTCTGAAAGATAACTCATAGCGCTAAATATGCTCTTACCACTTGTACCTTGGAAGGTTTTCGTCTTTGTAAGTATTAAAACACCATTTAACGTGTTTGTAATATTGAGCTAAGTTGAGTTAAGCTATTGTATTGTTTAAGCGTGGTGTGTATATTGTTGGCATGTATTATTCAGTTGTTTTTCTTTTCTGTACATTTCAGTTACAAAAACTTACAAAGTAAAGAAAGTTCAAGAAGTCTTCAGTAAAAATCAAGAAAGCAAGCTTGAGTGGGGACTTTTTTTATTATTTACTTTTTGTTAGCTGGCTGTCTAGCCTCACATAGTCACGTGTCGTGAGGACAGCACAGTAAAAAGACGTTACTCAGCGGGTTCAAGCATACAGAGCTACTTAAGCAACATGAGTCTTCGCTCGGGGAGAAGCTATCACAGAGACTACGATGCTGAGCAGTCAAGTAAAGCTACTGGTGATGAGCAACAACCAGAAGTTACCACTCAATCAGCTACAGGGGAGCGGCAACCACAACCATTCGACACCAGGTCACAGGTATCCAGAGCACCCACCAGGCAGTCTCATCGAACGTCTTCATCATCAACAGGTTCTTCAGCTGCGAGGGCCTACGCTAAAGCTCAAGCAGCACGTGCGCAACTAGCCTTCGCTAAAAAAGAAGCTGACATGATGAAACAAAAAGCTGAACTAGATGCAGATCTACATGTCCTCCAGTGTCAAAAAGCAATAGCTGCAGCTGAAGCAGAAGCCACAGCTTATGAAGAAGCAGAGAATCAGAGCGGGGAGCTCTGCAGAGAACTCTGCGTTGAAGCGGAACCTAACAGCCCTGCGCAGCGAACGAGTGAATATGTTCAACAGCAGTGTGAGTTCTTCCCTGACACTCAGCACAATGAAGAACAGCCTCATGAAAGAAATGACCATGCCCAAAAAATACAAGGCAGTGCACAGGTAGCCAATCCTGTCGCAGTCAACATTCAAACAAACCCACTATCAACAAACAGTGTAATTAAACAGGAGCCGACTGTGCACACATGCTCGACAAACAATACTCAAGATTTTGCAAAATACCTTATCCGCAAAGAATTAGTGAGTACAGGTCTTCTACAATTCGATGACAAACCTGAAAATTATTGGGCATGGAAAACCTCATTCATCAACACCACCAAAGACCTAAGTCTGTCTCCAAGAGAAGAATTAGACTTATTGACAAAATATTTAGGTCCAAAGTCATCTGAACAGGCAAAACGCATTCGTGCTGTACACGTCCTCAATCCTGCGGCAGGTGCCGAGAGGATCTGGCAACGCCTTGAAGAGTGTTATGGTTCACTCGAGGCTATTGAGGACGCACTTTTAAAAAAAGTAGAAGACTTTCCCAAGCTGACAAACAAAGACAATGTTAAACTGCAAGAGCTCGGCGACATCTTAATGGAGCTTCAGTGTGCTAAACAAGATGGTGGCCTGCCTGGGCTTGCATACCTAGACACAGCTCGAGGAGTCAGACAAATAGTTGAAAAGCTTCCCTTCAACTTACAGGAAAGATGGACAACTGTAGGAACGCAGTACAAAGAGACTCATAGGGTGTCATTTCCTCCTTTCACAGTTTTCACACAGTTCATCCAGCAGCAGGCAAAAATGAGAAATGACCCTAGCTTTGCAATATTCAATCCTAACAGCCATTTCCTTTCTCACACAGAAAAACTGAAACCATACAGTAGCAAAACTACTGTTTCTGCACATAAAACAGAGATCACAGCAGAGTCTAAGCAAAGGAGTCCAAATGAATTGGAGGAACCAGATCGCCAGTGCCCAATCCACAGAAAACCACATCCGCTCAAAAAGTGTAAGCTTTTTAGAAATAAACCCATTGAGGAAAGAAAGACCTACTTGAAAGAGCATCACATCTGCTACAGGTGCTGTGGATCTGTCAGACATCTTGCAAAAGACTGTAAAGTAGCAGTTAAATGCATAGAGTGCGACAGTTCAAAACACTTATCAGCAATGCATCCTGGTCCCTCTTGCACTCCAGAGAGCACAATACAAGAAAACAATGACAGTGAAGAGCAAGTAGACAACTCACCCTCAGTTGTCTCAAAATGCACAGAGATATGTGGACAAGGTGATAGTCCACGCTCATGTTCTAAGATCAGTCTAGTCAAAGCATATCCTGCTGGCCAAAAAGAAAGAGCTATTAAAATGTATGCTGTACTAGACGAACAGTCAAATAGGTCACTAGCAAAGTCAGAGTTTTTCAGCCTTTTTGATATTGAGTCCAGTCCTATTCCTTACACATTAAAGACTTGCTCTGGAAAAGCACAGACATCAGGAAGGAGAGCTGTAAACTTCTTCATCGAGTCCATGGATGGAAAGATCAGCCTCCAGCTACCTCCTCTGATAGAATGCGACTCTGTTCCAGATGACAGAGCTGAAATACCCTCTCCTGAGATGACGCAGCATCACCCACATCTACTCAAAGTTGCAGACAAAATCCAACCTGTCGATCACGATGCTCCTATCCTTTTACTGTTGGGCAGGGACATCCTCAGGGTTCATAAGGTACGTGAGCAAATCAACGGGCCCAACAATGCACCTTATGCCCAGAGGCTAGACTTAGGTTGGGTTATTGTGGGAGAAGTGTGTTTAGGAAACGCTCATGGTCAGTCAGAGGTCAACGTTTATAGAACACACACCTTAGATAATGGTCGTGCATCCTACTTTGAGCCCTGCCCAAACATAATTCATGTTAAAGAGAATTATGGGGTTCCTTTAACACTAGGACTACCAGAATATTCAGATGAGTACTGTACTACCCTTTTTCATTAATTCAACCTTTATTTATACAGGCTAGCCTCGTTGAGTCACGGGGACTCATTTACAAGAGGGACCTGTCT
>JBBPBX010068553.1:0-15582 GCA_038048925.1 Garcialebias charrua
TATCAATCTATTCCACTTACAATTCCAAAAAAGAAATCATTTATAATAAATACATCAAAGAAAGCATTAGATAAATTAAAGGATGATCTAACTAAACAAAACTGGGAAAGTGTATATGTTAATGATGTAAATAAATCATACGATATGTTCATGAATATTTAAGAAGCATTATATAAAAAAAACTGTGTAGTGAAAACTTACACTACAAAGAATCATGTAGACCAACAGTGGATGACAAATGGTTTAAAAAATGCTTGTAAAAAGAAAAACTATTTGTATTCATGCTTCCTAAAATGTAGAACAAAGGAAGCTGAAGATAAGTACAAACAATGCAAAAATAAATTGGTTGGGATTATAAGAAAACACAAGAAAGAATATTACAGTGAATTGTTGAATAAAAGTAATGGGGATATGAGGGCGACGTGGAAAGTTGTGAATGGTGTGATAAATAAACATAAGGTAAACAATGGTATTCCACAGAACTTTAAAATAAATAATACGGAAACAAATGACAAAAATGAAATTGTAAATGGTTTTAATCAGTATTTTGTCAATGTCGGAACTAACCTTGCAGCTACGATCCCAGTAGTGAAAAATAAGATGAACCATTTGATCAAGGATTGTTCTGACAATATGTTTCTGAAGGAAACTAATAAAGACGAGATATTGAAAGTGGTTAATAATTGTATAGAAAAAAAATCCAAAGATTGTTTGAATATGGACATGTCGCTTGTGAAAAATATTATAAATTATGTGATTGAACCGTTCACTTACATCTGTAATTTGTCGTTTACAACTGGCGTATTTCCAGATGGTATGAAGGTAGCTAAAGTGGTACCGTTTTTCAAAACCGGTGACAAATGCGAATTTAATAATTATAGACCAATATCACTATTACCACAGTTTTCTAAAATCTTGGAGAAATTATTCGGTATTAGATTAGATAAATTCATGGAACAACACAACATTATCACGAATAATCAATATGGTTTTAGAAGTGGTCATTCTACATCAATGGCACTTATGGATTTTGTTGAACAAGTATCTACTGCTATTGACCAACAACAATATTGTGTTAGTGTTTTTGTTGACTTAAAAAAAGCATTTGACACTTTAATCATAGCATTCTCCTTAACAAATTACACAAATACGGATTAAGAGGTTTAGCCCTAAATTGGGTGTGTAGTTACTTAGACAACAGAAAACAATATGTGCAATTGGACGATGTGAAATCAGAGCAATGTACGGTTACATGTGGGGTACCTCAGGGATCCATTCTCGGGCCGAAATTATTCATTTTGTATGTTAATGATATAGTTAAAGTGTCTAATTTCATGAAATGCATTCTTTTTGCTGATGACACAACTTTTTTCTGTTCTGGAAAAGATATCAATGAATTACTGGATTTATTGATGAATGAGTTTCTAAAGATTCAAAATTGGTTTAGACTTAATAAATTGTCATTAAATTTGGAGAAAACAAACTACATGATATTTAGTAATAAAAAACAATCAATTGATATTCCATTTCTGATCGGTAACTCATTGATTCAAAGAGTCAGTGAGGTAAAATTCTTGGGTGTAGTTATTGATGATAAGCTCTCATGGAAACAACACATCAATTTGGTCAAAACAAAAATATCCAAATCAATTGCAGTATTTTATAAAGTTAGATATCTATTTAATGATAAAGCATTGTATCTATTGTATAATTCAATTGCTGTGCCACATCTGATTTATTGTATAAATGTATGGGGCAAAGCTTGTAAAACCAACACATTCCCTCTTTTTATTTTGCAGAAAAAAATTATAAGAGTTATGACAAGAAAACATTACTGCCACCCATCTAATGAATTGTTTTGTCAAATGAATCTACTGAAATTTTATGATTTAGTAGATTATAACATTTTGCAACTTATGTATAGAGCTCATAATTGTATGTTACCTTCAAACATCCAAATGTACTTTGTCAAAAGAGCTAGCAACTATAATCTCAAGGGAAAAGATATTTTTGTCAAACAGAAATTCAGAACAAGTTTAAAGGGAAGATCTACTGTGATACAGGGTGTTGGACTGTGGAATAATTTAAAGTCAGATTTTAAGGAAGCCAAATCGATTCCTGTCTTTAAGAAACGTGTTAAAGTTGATTTGTTGAACAAATATAAATGACTGTATTGAGTATATATATATAATTTTTGGTTAAACGAGTTGTTTACTTATTTAGTTATTATAGAGCACTTAGTTTGTATTAGATGAAAAAAGGAGCAGATTTAACAAGATATTTTTTTCATCTGCTACCTTTCATTTTATGTTTTTTCATTTTTATATATTTATGTTATTTGTTGTATTTTATTCTTATAAAATGAATAAACTTTATTTAAAAAAAAAAACATCTTGGGGGTCAGATGTTAAGGAGGGCCACATTTGGCCCCCAGACCTTGAGTTTGACACATAGGGTGTAGAGGTAGAGCAGCCGACTTGGGACCAGAAAGTCACGGTTTGACTCCCAGCCATTCCCACATGTCACACATACACAAACACCACTACCAGTTGACAAAAAGTGAACACTAGTGTACAAAAAACAACATTTCACCTAGATTCCCTCACTTTAATTCTATGCATTTAAATAATGTTTCTCACCAAGTTGATAGAAATTCAGCTGTGGGTTTTAAAGATGTTTCAACTTTGATGCATTTTAACACACAGCCTCAGGTCGGCACTATTTGTGTTCATAGATAAACAAAAAAACATCACCACAAGTCTTTTTTTTAACTTGTGTTGAACACTACTCATCTAAAGGATGTTTCTCACGAAGCTTGAAGACAATAAGGTGTGGATTTAAAGAAATAATAATAATTTCAACTTTAATGCACCTTAACACATAGCATCTTACAGCATCACACACTTATTAGCGTAGCGCTAAGCTAAGATGCTACAGATGTAGCACCCCACTTCTCTCATGCATCGTATATATGTCTATGATCCTAACCCTACTGGTCAACAATTGCACACACTAAGCTCACTAAACTGGCAAGTGAGCAACGCAGAGGTATCTCCACCAGAGGTATCTCCACCTCCTCCACCTGTGAGCATCCTGCCAAGGCAGGAGACAGAGGAGAAACACTACAGGCTGTTGTAGAGAGTTGTAGGTAACCTGGAAAACCTGGAGTGGAGTTTTAGTGGTTTGAGTATTCTCCTATTAATCAAGTGGAATGGATTCGTTCACGAAGAAATAGAAACAGCGCTGGGTGAACTAATGTTTCATGGTAAATGTGGAGGTGTCCAAATGAATGTTTTTTTAATGTGGGGGGACACGTCCTCTTCACATATGATCGTTGCGATGCCTATGATGACAACACATAGCACTGTACAGTACTCTGTTCTTCACCACTCATCACCCAACTCCTCAGGTGTATGTTTGCTGCCCTGTTAGCCTTTTGATTCGTTTTAAAACTAAGTTAAGCTTTATTTTAAGTCTATATTCTTGAGCTCAACCTTGTACAACATTGACAAGAACATATATAGCAGTTTTTATTTGTTTCACAACTCCATTCTGTCAAGTAAACTCTAACAATCTCACTAACGTGACTGTAACTGTGAACAGACATCCAAGTCATTTTGTGTCAGAGTATTTTTAATGTTGATCATTTAAAACTTATGAACCATGTGTTCATTCCCTGTGGTGTATTTGTCTTACACAATACTTGTTTAATGAAGAAACAAAACACCAAAAGAATGTTCTTTGTTTTTTAAACCTGCTGTTCTTGCCTCGGTCAAAACTGACCACATCTATTATGTGAAAACTGTTTGAACTTGTTTCGTTGTAAAAAAAATACCCGCCCACCAAGTGAATAAAAAGGTTGGTGTAGGCCTTGGCAAATTGGACTTTGTTCTCCACTTTTTTAGGAGACGATTCCCACTTTGCAAAGTCAATACCCACTGTTAACTCTTGTCATTTGTCTGATCATTCTTGTAGAAGCTGCAGGGTTGGTTTGAAAACCCATCATTTCTCTGGTGCCGTGGAACCGGAATATCCTCATACCTACCCTACGTTGGTCTTCGATGAAGGCAAGCTGAAAGTCTGTGTACATGGCTACCTCACTGCCCTGGAGGATCAGTCGTTTCCTGCCAGGCCAGCTTTCATAGGCCTGAATCAAGAGCCAGCGTGGCAGATTGACGGATGCCAAACGAACATCACACACTTGACAAGAAGTGAGAATAAATAGGAATTCCTTATATGTTGAAAAATAGGACAGAACTAGTTCAAAGCTGAACCAAGACCTTCTAATTTAAGTGAGATTTATATTTTCTAAAGTTAAAGCTATGATTGTACACGAGTTTAACTGTATAAGTCAAAACCTTTTTAAAAGTGAGAAAATGTTAAGTTAAAACCTGAAAAACAGTGAACTAATTAAATTTAAGTCTAAACCTGAAAAACAGTGAGACTAATTTTACCAAGAACTTATTGGGCATAAAACTGAGGTTCAGCCAAAAAAGGAATAGTAAATTTTAAACACGTTACTTTGGGATTCTTTTTCTTTCCAATTCGTGTGCTTGGATGAATGACTGAGAGTATGAAATGTAATATCACTAGTTCTGGCAAACCTTGCAGTGTTAACTAAAGAACTATGTGATTTACATTCAATACTCTATTAAGGATTTTAGGTGAGACATCACTGGATCTAAAATTGATTTTGTCTTCGAGCTTACAAGCTCAAAGTAGTGGTCCGGGGATTTCTCTCTGAAATTCCTAGAAGCCTGACCTCCAGGAGGCATTAAAAATTCAGTTTTGAGACATTTCCAGTTGACACTGTCTACACAAATATATTGATAAAAAACACAACGCAGAAGACATAACTGACAATTATGGGTAGCTGCAAAAGTAAGCCAGGGGACAACAAAACCATACCGGTCAGATACCCTCTCCCATATGACGTGCCTGTGGTTTCAGCCCCACCTGAAGGTCTTTGTCCTGTTAACCAGTTGACAGACACAAACAAGTATCTACAGACACACCCAACCAGCCAAATGTTAACTAGGCTTCAGGCAGAAGCTCTAGCTGACACAACAGGGACCACACAGGTCACATCCTTTGACCAACCTGGTCCTTCTGACATCTAACCCCTCATACAAGTTATGAACCCAGCTTGAAGCACTGATGGTGCTCCTCAATTTACCCTGGTCTTTCAACCATGGACCCTTGAAGAAGCAAGAAAGGCGGTTGAAGGTGTTACCAGTCCATTAGAAGACTCATAAATTTGCTACACTGCCCCAATGAGACCTAATTACAGAAGTGGACGTAGGAAACAAAGAGTCCGTGATTTTAACAGGCCCATACCACAGTCTTTCTGTCCACCACAACAAAATGATCCAGATAGCTACTGGAATTGTAACAAGGTTGGCCATTTTGCGAGAGACTGTCAGGAACCTTCCTCTCAGTAGCGTAGAGGATGTTCTGCATGCAGAGGTATGTTTTTTGTTACAGGAAACAACTCTAATTATAGAAGTGGCTATCCAACATGACTAACCACAGACAATCCCAGCATGAGCTCTGACACAAAAGAGGAAGTTGTTAATGTTTGTTCTGTTTGTGATTTATTAAATGCTTTCTGTTTACTCCTGAGTGTATGGAAAAAAGCTGCAGTGTCACTTTAAGGGAATAAGAAACTTAAGAATGCTGGTTGCCCACTATCCTGTACTAAAACTGGTATTTTGAGCCTGAAGCTGTCTGAACTAAAACTGGTATTTTGAGCCTGAAACTGTCTGAGCTAAAACTGGTATTTTGAGCCTGAAGCTATCATGAGCTAAAACTGGTATTTTGAGCTTGAAGTGAAATACAACAGGGACACTGAGTTCAATTTATTCGAACTTAATACTTGCCATTCTTATAAATGAAGATTATCACTTGTGGAGACCACACCTTAGCCTGAAATGAAACACACACACACACACAGACATACACATATAACTGAGTGGATAGTAAGATGGAGAAAGTAATGGATCTAGGAACAAATATAGATGAAGGTGATGATGAATGGGAGGTGCAAATGAAATTAACAGATCAGAAAGGCATACATGAAGAGTTGGTAAAGAAGTACGTTGGCTGAGAGAAGTCTTGGGAGGAAGTTGTGTGGAACAGTGAGTTGAGTAGAATGAGGAATGCCAAGGCTGAGAGATTTTTGGGATATGTATCACCTGCTACTGTGGGCAGGGACACACACACACACACACGCATACACACACACACACACACACACACACACACACATACATACAATCAAACTATGCAGTCTTACACAGAACATTAGTTGGGATTATCAGACTTTGGCACTAGTTGACTTTTTGTGTATGTTTTTGTGAAGTGCCTGAGAGGACTTTTGTGATAACTTAGTGCTATACATAGACTTGATTGACTGTGCTGTATAAGGGAATTTTTGCTTTAGATTCTGGTTTGAGTGTAAATTGAGTGCCTTTACTTTGTAGAGTGGGTTGAAATCCCTTTGTGCAAACCAGGATGACTCGGTTAGGGGTAAATGCTGACAGATGTTCCAAAATAGGATTGGCTAAAAAATAATTGATTTTGATATTGATTAATTGTATTTAATAGGGTTTTTGAATCAGGACAGTGACTCTCCATTTAGATTCAAAAGCAGGTGTCATGATGTGATTAGAGCAGACACCAACAACATTGTGGTTTTGCATCCTGAACCTCTGGTTTTTGATAATCAAATAAGATATTCACATGTATAGGTTGACACAAAACTGGGTCTGCTATCAAATGTGACTTTTATGAAAACACCTGAAAAAACTGGAGCCTGTAAACTGAAAGGTGCCTTACCTAGCTGAGCAACAAGCTGAGAGGTCAAGCTGAGATG
Source organism: Garcialebias charrua (assembly GCA_038048925.1). Taxonomy (NCBI): domain Eukaryota; kingdom Metazoa; phylum Chordata; class Actinopteri; order Cyprinodontiformes; family Rivulidae; genus Garcialebias; species Garcialebias charrua. The sequence continues at coordinate 6,875 of JBBPBX010068553.1, forward strand.
GGTCAAGCTAAGCTTTGTGAAACCTTGTCCAGTTGAGGACCTGGTCCCGACTTCAGTAACAAAACACATCCAGACAAGTCTTACTGTATGAACTATGATGCTGCACATAGAACTTTTGAACTCTTGAACTCTTGAACTTTTGAACTTTTGAACTCTTGAACATACAGTATACCCAGGCAAAAAGGAGGAACAGTGGTAGTCAAGCTACAGTGGTGGTCAAGCTGTCAGAAGTCACTGAATGAAAACTGGAGCCCAGATGAAATATCAGCTTTGCTTGTGATGTATGATGGTGACGTAATAACCAGTTTTCAGGGGTCAATGTTGCATTTTGCTGTTACATGAATAAGCACGCACATGGTAAATGGAGCTTATTTAAATAGCGCTTTCCAGCCCACTGTGAGGAGCCCCAAAACGCTTTACAATACCAGCCATCCACCCATTCATTCACACATTCATACACCGGTAGTGGTAGCCTGCCTTGCAAGGCGCCATCCAGATCTACCAGGAGCAACACATAGACTATTTTTTAGACATACAAGAAAATGACACATAGAGAAGGCTAACATCATGACTCTTAGCAGTCTGCTTTTAGATAAAAACTATTTCAAATTTCTTAAAGGTAGATATTTTGATATTTCATATCTTTATTCTTGCAGGTTAGTGTCAGTGAGTCATAGGGACTCACTTGCAAAAGAGACCTGTACGGGAAACCTGAAATGGATGGAGTTTCCTACATGCAGATCTAGTATAAAACATCTGTTTGCTTTTCCCTTGGATGGAGATAACTTCAGTTTGTCTGGGTTGATACAAGGGATGAAATTTATTAAATTGTTGATTTTTTAGATGAAAATGATAAAGGAACTGGTTCTACATTTAGTTTTAAGATTTTAAAGTCTAGATGGAATACTTGACAGTAGGCTTGTTTGTATACAGTATTCTTACAATTCGATAAAGTTCTAGGTTTTTATATTTCTGAAGCAGGTACACTCAGACTGTATGTTAGTAAACAGAAAACTGTTTCAAAGGGGGGAGTTAGTTTGAAAACAGTAAAAAAGTGTTAAACCTGATGACAGTCTCTGCTCTTGTCATACTTTTAATATTCAACTCTTTTGTGATTTCTGTGTACCTCATTCATTCAGTTATCTGTCATTTCCCACTCACTCCTCAGTCTGCCTCACTTACCTCAAGTCTTAATCATCCACACCTGTTCTCATCAGCCACCTGCCCAACTGCACTCATTATTCACTCTCCCTTTGTTCTCATAAAAAGCCTTTCTCTCCTTCATGCCTTGTCCAGTCATTGTTCTGCTTTGCTCAGACAACATAGTCCTCTGTCCTGAAGATCTATCCTTTCACAGTGTCTGAGCTGTTCCTGCCTGACTGCTCTCCTTAAGCTGGGTTCCCACCAAACATGTTTTGAGCAACAAAAACGCTCCCGACGCGCGGTGTTGGCTGCTTGTCAACAGATGTCTGTTCACACCGAACGAAGCTGAAGACGTGCAGTGGGAGGAGCATCTTGGTCCTTCTCCGGTCGGGTTTGTTTTTTTCCGGTCTCTGAAATGGCGGATGTAATCCGAAGAATTGCTTTGTTGTATTTAATCAACAAAGCAGCAGCACGCAGACACCAAATTTTTTAATTTTCGTCCATTATTTTAATACGTGACGCGGTGCCCACCTACTTCCGTCCCGTCGTCGTTGCGTCATCACATAGCAGAGTCTCTCCCGATTGGTTGCTGCTATGTGGCGAGCAGCCAAAGTAGGTCAAAGTTCAATTTGTTGAACTTGGGCAGCCGTTGTTCTGGACGTGCCGCATGCATGGAAAAGGAGCTGCCGCACCCTGCTGCTACCTTGCGCGCTGCTCAAACTGCTCAAAACGCATGCACCACGCTACGTTACTCCTCAATGCGCGGCCACCATAGACTTTGCATGTAAACTGGCTGCTTTGACTGCTCAAAATGCGTTTGGTGGGAACCCGGCTTCAGAGTAAGTTTCTCTCAGTAAGTGACTCTGCTGTACTGCTAGCATTTTGTTTTTTTGTTTAAAATAAATAATTATTTTTAAACTTCTGCCTCATGCTGCCTGCCTGCACATGGGTTCACAACTACAAGATCGTGACACCTGAGGCATTTCAAAGATAATTTAAAAGATAATTTAAGATAACCACATCGACATTTATACAAACGACATCCACAGTGACATTTATACAAACGACATTGCTCTTGTATTTAACCAACATATTTTCTCTTTCTTCTGTTGAAATGTGTACAGATTCCAGGAACATCATAGGTCCAAAAGGGGGATGTCCCTACGACCTAAACTAGACAGCAGGATCAAACCACAGACCCCTGAGGTGGATTTGATCAGGGTTTGATTAGAGATGTGGTAGTTCTGTAGTTTTTATACATCTGACTTGACTTGAAAATATTTTAATGTTATATTGTACTTTTTATGGATGAGGTGATCATATGAATTATATATTCTGCACATGCATTAATGAAGTTCCTTCCACAGACTCCATGAGGTAAGCAGAAATAATAATAATAATAATAACTAATTGTCTGTGCCGAGGATCCTGTTTGAACTCAGAAACTAAACTGGATATGGCATAATTTTTTTGTGAAGGTTTCTATTGTTGAGGTGATGTATCTATTCTAAACTAATACTAATACTAGTGTGGGAATTAACAATGTGCAAACATGATACTATTCTCTTGTCTATTTGTACTCATTTTTGATTCTGCCCAGCTCTGTAGGTCAACACCACAGGGAGAACTTCCAGGTGTGACGAGCATGCTGAGGGAATTTGGCCCCACCCAGGAGACTGAGTTTTTGTCTGGGACCCCTGCTGGAAACACTGGGAGTTGGAGCACTGGCTGAGACCATTTCAGGGCAGGATGGTTCCTGAGAAAGGGCAGCAGGATTCCAGAATGGGCTGCCCACCTGTCTGGATGGCAGGGCAGTGTGACACACAGAGCCACACTGAGACGGGGTAGCAGGATTTCTGATGCCAAGCATACTTCTCTGCATTGATTGTGACTCCCTGATTATGTCAACTTGCCGAAAGAGAATGCAAAGTGATTTTAATACTGAAAGCATTTTTAATAGCTGGCACTATGATGTGTCAGTTTGCTTAGGCCTTTTTGAAGAAATGTCTCTCTTCCTCTCTCACAATTTTATTAGGTTTTATTCATTATGCATTCTGTTTTGGTCTATAAAAAAGACCTGGCTCATAAAGAGCTTTTTCTGTTTCAATAAGTGTTTTCCCACATTTTACAAGTTGTTTTGAAAAAGTTTTTAGTTTAAATTTCTTTACTTTTTAAATTCTTTTACTTTTTAAATTCTTTTATTTTTAGTTCAAACTTCCTAAGTTTTTAAAAACCATTTTACTCTACTGCCCATGAAAACTTGTAAAAATGAGCCTAAGTTGTTACAAAATGGCCGTTGCCAGTGAGGGCCTGGAGTGGTGGTATGTTTTCCTCCATATCACATCTTTAGACCCTGAGGTTTTTCTGTACCATTCATCTATTCAATTTTGAACAGTTTTAAATGATAAAAAAGGGCAGACTGTTAGTATTTTTTATTTTGATCATTTAAAACTTATGAACCATGTGTTCATTCCCTATGGTATATTTGTTTTATACAATACTTGTTTACTGAAGAAACAAAACACCAAAAGAATGTTCTTTGTTTTTGAAACCTGCTGTTCTTGCCTCTGTCAAAACTGACCACATCTACATGTATTGTGTGAAAACTGTTTGAACCTGTTCCGTTGTAAAAAAATAAAAATACCCGCCCACCAAGTGAATAAATAGGTTGGTGCAGGCCTTGGCAAATTGGACTTTGTTCTTCGCTTTTTTTAGGAGGCGATTCCCACTTTGCAAAGTGAATACCCACTGTTAACTCCTATTTGTCTGATCATTCTTGTAGAAGCTGCGGGGTTGGTTTGAAAACCCATCATTTAGTAAAAGTAAATCCTGGCATTTTATAGATTATAGAGTGCATAAAATATGTTATTTACTGTTTTCAGTGCTAATCATCTGTTTGCACTGCAGGTTCATCTTCATTCATTCATTCAAGTTTATTTGATCAAGGACAGCACAATAAACAATGTTACATGTTAAAAACGAAGCAACACAAAGGTTGCAAAGGTTTTCTATCCATCCATTTTCGTCCGCTTATCTGGGGTCGGGTCGCGGGGGTAGCAGCCTAAGTAAGGAGGCCCAGACTTCCCTCTCCCCAGCCACTTGGAGCAGCTCCTCTGGGGGAATCCCAAGGCGTTCCCAGGCCAGCCGAGAGACATAGTCCCTCCAGCGTGTCCTGGGTCTTCCTCTGGGTCTCCTCCCGGTGGGACATGCCCGGAACACCTCACCAGGGAGGCGTCCAGGAGGCATCCTAACCAGATGCCCGAGCCACCTCAACTGGCTCCTCTCGATGTGGAGAAGCAGCGGCTCTACTCCGAGTCCCTCCCGGATGACTGAGCTTCTCACCCTATCTCTAAGGGAGAGTCCAGACACCCTGCGGAGAAAACTCATTTCAGCCGCTTGTATCCGAGATCTCGTTCTTTCGGTCACAACCCAAAGCTCATGACCATAGATGAGGGTGGGAACGTAGATCGATCGGTAAATTGAGAGCTTTGCCTTTCGACTCAGCTCTCTCTTCACCACGACAGACCGGTACAGCGCCCGCTTCACTGCGGATGCTGCACCTATCCGCCTATCGATCTCACGCTCCAGTTTTCCCTCATTCGTGAACAAGACCCCGAGATACTTAAACTCCTCCACTTGGGGCAGGACCTCCTCCCCGACCCGGAGAAGGCATGCTACCCTTTTCCGGCTCAAGACCATGGCCTCGGATTTGGAGGAACTGATCCTCATCCCGGCCGCATCACACTCAGCTGCAAACCGCTCCAGCGAAAGCTGTAGATCACGATCTGATGAAGCCAATAGGACCACATCATCTGCAAAAAACAGAGAAGCGATTCTAAGGCCACCAAAACGGATCCTCTCAACACCTTGGCTGCGCCTAGAAATTCTGTCCATAAAAGTTATGAACAGAATCGGTGACAAAGGGCAACCTTGGCGGAGTCCAACTCTCACTGGAAACGAGCCTGACTTACTGCCGGCAATGCGGACCAAGCTCTGACACCGGTCGTACAGGGACCTAACAGCCCATATCAATGGGCCTGGTACCCCATACTCCCGGAGTACCCCCCACAGAACCCCCCGAGGGACGCGGTCAAATGCCTTTTCCAAGTCCACAAAGCACATGTAAACTGGTTGGGCAAACTCCCACGCACCCTCCAGGACCCTGCTGAGGGTGTAGAGCTGGTCCAGTGTTCCACGACCAGCACGAAAACCACATTGCTCCTCCTGAATCCGAGGTTCGACTATCCGACGGACCCTCCTCTCCAGAACCCCTGAATAGACCTTACCAGGGAGGCTTAAGAGTGTGATCCCCCTATAGTTGGAACACACCCTACGGTCCCCCTTTTTGAATAGGGGAACCACCACCCCAGTCTGCCAATCCAAGGGAACTGCCCCCGATGTCCACGCGATATTGCAGAGTCGCGTAAGCCAACACAACCCTACAACATCCAGAGCCCTAAGGAACTCAGGACGAATCTCATCCACCCCCGGAGCCTATAGGTTAACTCTACCTGCCAATCTGGGCTTGGTGGATTCTGTTTCCCTGCAGTTTAGCAATCGGTCTATAGCTTTGACACTACTCCTCTTTTACTGTTTGCATTTAGCCTTAAGAAAACAAAATAAGGCAGGCTCACATTTTTACCCATCTTGGGTCAGACTGAGCTCAAAACAACTGTGAAAAGTTCTCTGCAATCATCATTATTATTCCTAGTGAGAGGTATGCACCACAGAGCTGGCTCTGCTGAGCGACTGGCTCACACAGTTTGGCATTCCAAGTTGAAAGCAAACCAAACTGATATTAACCTCAATAGTGTCTTCATATTTTCTCCATATTTGGAAATGTTTACCTCCTCTTGATGGTTGACAGAGGTTGGAAGAGGGGATGTGAGTCATTTCAGCTGCACAAGGCTTTCAAAGATCGAGACGAGTCCTCCAAGTGACTACCATTTGGTGAAGCCAGCAGCTCTTTGTGCTTCAGGGTTCTGTGAGTATCATTTGTGTTCAGTTTGTAACAGGAGATTAAGGTTAAAAAGCTTGATTCATTGTATTTTCCACATTTTCCAAAACAGTGCAGGTTGTAGGGAGTTGTCACTATGTGTTGCAGCTTGATCGAAGGTTGTGAGTGATGTCAGGGAGATGTCACTGTTCGTTTTCTTCTTGCGTTATGCACCATAAAATGCTCCTGTGCACGTCTGCAGGTGTGGAGACGACAGGTAATTGGTTGTGATTGTTTCTCTGGCTCGAACAATAGTTCAGAAAAGTCTCTTTCTTAAAATTGAGACTTGCTCAGCGCTTCAGAAATATTTCTTTTAACCACAGAGTAGAGTTTGTTTGCTGCTAATTGTCACGAGTGGGCGGTGAGAGGGGAAGGAGAGAAGCTTTAAGAACTGTGGGTTTACAGGTGTGCATGAAAAGAGATGCTGATTTCTTGTTTCATTGATGAATTCTGTTTGTTGCAAACATCCACTTAATATGTCAGATCGTCCTGCTGCTTCCAACTTTCACACTTCTAAGATTGAACGGTGAGCATTTACATTTGAGGAGAGCTTCAGTTTGACGTGGCTGTGAGAGCTGCTGCCTGTAGCAGTGCTCTTATATCGTTGCTTTTAAACTGAAATTACTGTACCCTCAAAATCAACAAAAAAATCAACAAACTTTAAAGCCACTTCTTCCATTTGTTTAAACATTTTTAACATAAGTCAAATTTCTGAAGAGGTTTAAGAGTGTCAGTGCAGATACTACCCCAAATTGCAGTAAACATATACTTTTATTAATTTTTTAAAAGATTAGTATTGTCTTAGGACTTCCTTTGGTGACTATCTGGATTGACAGAAGATCATTGATTTGAAGAATAAAGGATTGTACTGTAAATCCTGTAAGTCCTGGGGCTGAGATGATGTAGGGCACGTGTCAAACTCTAGGCCCGGGGGCCAAGTGTGGCCCTCCTTAATATTTTTTCTGACCCCAAGATGATATTTTAAATGGGGATGCACCGATCCACATTTTCTTGCTTCCAATCCTTAAAACTGGGTATCGACCGATACCGATCCAGTTCCGATATCATCATCATTGATTTTATATGAGGCTGTAATAATCTCCTCTCAAGTACAATGTGTACACATATATGCATGCATGTCCAAAAAGGCAACTTGAGGTAAGTTTTATTAATGTTAGATTAGTTTCAAAGTTATGATTAAATTCTGCTAACACAAAACGTGTTTTTTATTATTATTCCTAGCTCTAAAGTGAATATTAAAGTGATTAATTTAAGTGATTGTTTGTTTATAGTTATTTTATATATTCTTTTAAATAATGGGGTGATATAAGATTTTTTTCTTCTTTCTGCACTCTTTTCATTCAATGTTTTCTTTTTGATGAATTTGTTTTATTTTCTTTTTTAAATGAATGAAAAAAATAATTAAATAAAATATTAAATAGCTTTACATCTGCTAAGTTCATGGCATAAACCAACACAGACATGTTCCTGTTTTTAGTATTTTACATTGCTTTATAATGTAGCTGTTTATGTTTTTTTTAATACAGTTTTCTTGTAATTTTTAATTAATATGCTTTTTTATAATTGTCTACTGTTGTACTGATAAATATCTCCTGGAGGGTAAACTATATCTTGGACTGCGGTCAAGTTAGTTTTACGTTGGACAGTCGAGCTCCGTGGCTTCAGCGGTGTGTTTTTCTTTTTCAATCCGGGGTGGGCGCTCTGATTTCGGGCAGCTGCTCTTAGCTTGCTAAAAGTGCAGCTGCTCGAAATCAGAGTGCCCACTTTAGATTGAAAAAGAAAAACACACCGCTGAAGTCACAGAGCTTGAATGTCCAACGTAAAACTAAGTTGATCTCGGTTTAATGTGGTGCTATGGCTCTGCAGACATTGAATGTTGCTGTTTTGCTGTGTTTAGTGTAAAATACTTCCACACAGCGGACATGTTACAATGAAAAGTCGGCTAGCTGCTAGCTAAGATGCTACTCACCAGTGTTGCCAGATATCGCGAAAGAAACAAGCGACCAGCTCCATGAAAACAATCCATAAACAAATGACCGCTCTTTGAAAACAAGCCCAAAACAAGCCCAACTGAGTACCGTACTCGCTCAGTCCTCACGCTGTAGCTGGCTGCAAACTATGACATGGATTTCCTGAATGTGAGGCGGGTCTTGTTACTCTGGGTTCATGAGACACGACTCCGTTCAGGAAATCCATTCCATAGTTTGAAGCCAATGTGCATCATGGATCGGAAAATATCGGCAGGTTGGATCAAAAATCCGATACGTAAATTACAGTATGCTGGTATTGGAGGCCGATACCAATACCGGATCGGATCGGCCCCATCCCTACTAATTACTTAAAATGTTATGTTTGTCAATGAAATGGTCTAATCTAATTACAAATAATTTCTCTAAAATTTTTGAAAACTGTGGTAGCAAGGATATTGGTCTGTAGTTGTTAAATAGGCTTTTATCACCATCTTTAAAAAGAGATACCACCTTAGACACTTTCATATTATCTGGAAATTTTCCAGTAGAAAAAGATAAATTACAAATATATATAAATG
>JBBPBX010068554.1:0-19093 GCA_038048925.1 Garcialebias charrua
AAAAAAAAAAAAAACGCCATTTAAAAAATAAAAATAAAGACCAACAAAACATTGGGAGTGTATATTACGCTCCTACCATTTATCATACCGCAAACAAGTCACAGGAAAACGAAACTGTTAGTTATTATTATTATTATTAAGCTGCAAAAGTGAAAGAAATGTGCGGTACGTAAAAAAAAACGACTTAAAAACTGTGGGGCGGACGATCACCCTGCACCACCGCCAGCGGTGCTGCGCATTAGGTTTAGATTTAGAGATTACAGTAATATGTTTATAGGTTTTTTATAGGTTTAGAGAATAATAATATTTGCTCTTTGTTTGTTAAAAAGTCAGAGGAAGCTGGTTCTGGTTCGGTCGATTGGACCCGGTGTTACACCATATTCTGTGACCTGCAACAGTGCATGCAACACCACCCCCTACTGTCACAATATACGGTGGTCACAGAATATGGTGTAACACTGGTTCACAACAAGCTCCAAACAGGAAGTTGATTCATTTTCTGTTCTGTAACTGCGACGTGATGACGTCACTACGAATACTCGATGTGAAATTTAAAAACTCGATAGATGTCCTAGGAATTGATGTGTAGATTACTCGAGTAGTCTGTTAAAGCCCTACACTGCCTATATTAGATATTATTCTCTGATAATAATAATAAAAATACAGGGATGAAAATAATTTAACCTGTTAGTTTGTGTGACTGAATCAAATTTTAACTGAAATGCTGTTTTAAGTTTTAGCTATTGTTTTCTAAGTTTTCATTTCTAAGCACTTTCCTGACCTTCAGCATATTTTTTTGGAATATAAACAGAAAATTGCATTAAAAAAACACTATTTATATAAAGCCTTTGTGCAGCTGCATCTGGCAGCAACCCGGGACACACATGTGCTTCTGATCCACAGCAAAGCATCTTGTTTAATTAATTTGATTAAAGCAGTAGCGCTCAAGACTTGTGACTCAAAACGTTTCCTGTTAAATTGAGAAAACATTAAATAGAATAAAAAATGTAAGCAGAGTTGGACAAAATGTTTTTGTCCCACTGTTAGAACTTGTTTAAGTCATCAGATGTGCAATAAGTTTAGGTAAATCTGTAGTTTTTCCTGCATTATGGTAGAATTTTTGGGTAAAATCGTGTATTTGTTTTGACTCACCCTTCCCAAAGCATGGCGTGGACTGCTGCTTAAAAAAAGGCTTGATCTTTTTACTCATGTTGATTGGCCTAGGGGAAATAAAACAAGATTAATTATGGACTCAGGCAAAGTACATTTTCTAAACTGAATTTAAAATCAATTGTCTCCATGTATTCAGTATGTCTTCACATTTTACTCTATTGGCTTCAGTTCAGTCAGAGAAACTTGGTGACCAAGCTACAGTATAATTCAGAGCTTTGAAATGTTATTTAGCCCTGCGATGGACAGGAGACCTGTCCAGGGTGTCCCCACCTCTCACACAGTGACTGCTGGATATGGGCCCCGGTGACCCCCGTATGGGCACCAGTGACCCCCGTATGGGCACCAGTGACCCCCGTGACCCGAAAAGGAAGAAGTGGGTAAAGATAATGGATGGAAAATGTTATTTAATGTGTATCTTCTGGTTTTGTTTACAAGCCACTTTACAGATTGTGTTAAAAGAACAACTAACATTGAATTTACCAAAAGAACGTTGGATCTAAGAGGCAACGTAACAAATACAGGATTAAAATACTCAGGGGACATCATGAGGGTGAGGGTGCTATTTATAAGACTGAGCTGAATGCAGCACCTCAGACTGAGGAAGTCTTTATTTATAAGACTGAGCTGAATGCAGCACCTCAGACTGAGGAAGTCTTTATTTATAAGACTGAGCTGAATGCAGCACCTCAGACTGAGGAAGTCTTTATTTATAAGACTGAGCTGAATGCAGCACCTCAGACTGAGGAAGTCTTTATTTATAAGACTGAGCTGAATGCAGCACCTCAGACTGAGGAAGTCTTTATTTATAAGACTGAGCTGAATGCAGCACCTCAGACTGAGGAAGTCTTTATTTATAAGACTGAGCTGAATGCAGCACCTCAGACTGAGGAAGTCTTTATTTATAAGACTGAGCTGAATGCAGCACCTCAGACTGAGGAAGTCTTTATTTATAAGACTGAGCTGAATGCAGCACCTCAGACTGAGGAAGTCTTTATTTATAAGACTGAGCTGAATGCAGCACCTCAGACTGAGGAAGTCTTTATTTATAAGACTGAGCTGAATGCAGCACCTCAGACTGAGGAAGTCTTTATTTATAAGACTGAGCTGAATGCAGCACCTCAGACTGAGGAAGTCTTTATTTATAAGACTGAGCTGAATGCAGCAGCTCAGACTGAGGAAGTCTTTATTTATAAGACTGAGCTGAATGCAGCAGCTCAGACTGAGGAAGTCTTTATTTATAAGACTGAGCTGAATGCAGCAGCTCAGACTGAGGAAGTCTTTATTTATAAGACTGAGCTGAATGCAGCAGCTCAGACTGAGGAAGTCTTTATTTATAAGACTGAGCTGAATGCAGCAGCTCAGACTGAGGAAGTCTTTATTTATAAGACTGAGCTGAATGCAGCAGCTCAGACTGAGGAAGTCTTTATTTATAAGACTGAGCTGAATGCAGCAGCTCAGACTGAGGAAGTCTTTATTTATAAGACTGAGCTGAATGCAGCAGCTCAGACTGAGGAAGTCTTTATTTATAAGACTGAGCTGAATGCAGCATCTCAGACTGAGGAAGTCTTTATTTATAAGACTGAGCTGAATGCAGCACCTCAGACTGAGGAAGTCTTTATTTATAAGACTGAGCTGAATACAGCATCTAAGACTGAGGAAGTCTTTCGGACGAAAGACGAAATGTTTCTACAATTTTTTTTTGCTTGGTTTTGTTTTTTGAATGTCCAGAGGACCAGACTTAACTTTTTTTTTAGATCAGGGGACATCAGTTTGGGCTGCCGTTAGTTCTAATCCTATTTAACCTAATTTCTTTGCACATCATTGTATACCTCACGTCAAAATGACACAAATGGTTAAGCTCAGAGTAAAAGAACAGACCGTACATAGAAATTAAAAATGTACTTAGTTATAATGTGAAATGTCTTGACTTGCAGTAACACCACTTCTTATGAGATCAGGCTGGAATGTCTCTACTGATGCCAAAAAGTTTCATTTAAATATAGACTAGTTTGAACTGTGCTAATAAACTGACAAGAGAAGTGTTTACATGCCTGTTTGTTAGTGTCTGTATTCATCTACCCTGAGCTGCACGTTTGTGCTGAGAATTGCATTTTTGGTCATCCTTATGATGGTGTTATCATTAATGGGGGGATGGGGAGGTAGAGGAGGGGCAGTTTGTTGTGGTGATAAGAGGTTTCTTTTGCAGTTGTTTTGAAAAAAGTCTATGAAAGTGATGTTGCAGAAATTACGTATAAACGTGCTCCATTTTTCCCCTCACTTTGTGAGAGGTTTCTTTTGCAGTTGTTTTGAAAAAAGTCTATGAAAGTGATGTTGCAGAAATTACGTATAAACGTGCTCCATTTTTCCCCTCACTTTGTGAACATCTAAAGTCACGTGTTCATTTCTGTCCTGACTTGATACTCTGGGCTCAAAAATCATTTCTAAAATTCAGTGGTGGGCACAGCTAACCAAAACGTTTGCTTCGCCAACTCTTCGCTTACTAAAAAATTTAGCTTTGCTAATGCTTAACAGATACGGTACACAATAGCGGAAGCTAATGCTAAAGGGCTAGCTTTTACCATGCACTGCTGCCTCTGACACTGTAAGACTGTCTAATGAAACAATGTTGTAAATGAACACAACTCAAAACGGTTAATAAATCACAGGTAAAGCATCCATGTCCCGGTCAGAGGTAAGCTTTCAGAAATTAATCTGGTCAATCAGACCCAGAGGCAGAGCGAGCAATGCATATTCATCAACATGCCAGCAGTAAGCATCAATGTAAATATGCCAGAGTTAGCGCAACAACTAATTTTCATCCGTTGTCCTAAGACAGGTAAAAACATGACACATCCAATTAATTTAATTACAGTCTTATATCTAGCTCAACCATCTTGTGCATGTGTGCATTATGTGCACGACTGGCTCTGCACTTCCAAACCTTTGGGTCTCACCTTTTGTGTTCCTGGACTTTATTTTATCAACCAACTTTAAGTAAATAATTGATTAACAATTAAAAATTTGATTAACAATTAAAAATTTGATTAACAATTAAAATTTGATTCAGATCCGTCCATGTCTGTGTTTCAGTGCTTTTTGAAAATTATTAGGTTAAAGGTAACAAAGTTGGCAGGGACTTGGATGTGGAACAAAATTAATTGGCTGCTTTTCTAAATACATTTACCAAATATGTGAAATCTCTCAAATGTAGCTGCGGCCTTCTGTTATCCGGCCTGTGTTTTTGATTTTCACTGGCACATTTCAAACCTAGGCAGCTTCAATATTAAATTAAAATATCCTGCAGTTGTTGTGTCACTTGCTGCATCTGAGCATGCAGACTGTTCAGACATGGAGGAGGAGCTGTGGTGCATCCGTTTTTATTTGTATACCTGCCACATGCAAAGATCTCTGTTAAACACTCCTCGACTGTTACATCTGCCAAACCATCAACACACACTCATGCAGGCGTGCCAGCTGTTTTATGTAAGGAGCCATTTAAGAAATGTCTGAAGGAAGGAAGAATGCCGTCCTTTGGATTTGACTAGACTTGTAATTGTGCCGGGTGGCCGAAAGATAGACAGACAGACAGACAGACAGACAGGAACACACCCAGAAAGAAGTCCTTGCAAATGTTAATGAAATGTCAAAAAAGCTTGTTTCAAATAAGAAATGACTCAAAACAAGATATTTTCAAGTCTTTTTGCCTTATCAAGATTTTCAAGATGCATTGTCTCAAAACAAGTTGTTATGTCTTACTTAGATAGATGTTTTTGACTTATATTAAAGGTTCAGTATGCAGTTTCTGTAGAACTGCAGCACTTAGAAATATTTTCAACAGGCAAAGCATTCTGATCCCTCCCCCTCAGAGCCATATGTGGCTCTGCCCCCTTGTGGTCTGTTGAATTTCAAATTCAAGCTCTGTTTTTATTGGCTGATTCAAATTCAAGCTCTGTTTTTATTGGCTGGTTACAAACTCTGTTTTTATTGGCTGGAAAATGGCGGGTCACCTTTTCTTTTTAGAAATGCTTATTTACCACCTGGAGAAGCAAGGGGACAATATTTTTTTTAATTTTTTTTCAGAGATTACCTGGCTAACATCAGTCTGTCAGGAGGTAGTGACAGAGTGAAGAAATATGTTCATAAAAAAAGCTACATACTGAAGCTTTAAGTGTGATAAGAGGTTTTGACTAGAAATTAGAAAATTAGACTTGGTAAGATTTTATGTTTTTGCAGTGTTCAGCTATTTGTTTTGTGGCAGCTGTGAACACTTAGCTTTACGTAACATTTGAAACTGTGTAAATAGTGTCTTCATGTCACAAAAGTACAAGTTAAAGCGTTAAATTGTGAGATTTAAAAACCTTTAGATTATTTCTAATCTGACAAACTAACCAGCATTTTAAACAGCACACTATGACTCACAAGGCTATTTAAACCTACGTTATCTCATAGATGGCACATTCCAGGCAAACTCAGACAAGTGACTGAAGGATCATCAAGTGAAGGAAGAGAGAACAGTTAGCCTGTAGGCCTATAAATAAAGGTTGAATGAAAAAATAGATATTGAAATGTGTCAATACTGTCGAAGCATCGTTGTGTCAGCAGTTTACTTACTGTTTTATGAACTTTACTGCAGAGTTGTGCAAAAATAAAACCTCTTGAGATTGTAGAGATGAAGCTCCTTCAGTGCAGTGTCATGCAGGAACACAGCTGGTTTGCTTGCTGCCTGTCTGAAGTAAAAATAATTTAGAAGAAAAAAAAGCACATACAGCTGAACCACAAACTCTTTTTGAACACTCGGTTTCAGGAAGTCATGAGCCTATGGGTGCAGTAGAGGAAGTGTTAGAGAAAGTTTGAACAGTTTTTTTGTTACCCTTTTAAGAACTGTTTTTAGACCACACCCCTTTTTTTGTTTGTTCAGCATGGGTGTGTGGTTCATTTTGTAAGAGGCTGGCACTAGGACCGAACAAAAGAGAAGGCATGTCAACAATGTTAACAAAAGAAGAAGAAGAAGAAAAAAAAAAGTTTCCGTTAACTTTTGTTTGACTTCCAATGCTGGGTCACTATGATGAACATTTGACAGAAGATGATCCAAAAGTGACTTTCATTGATATTGCAGCATTTGTTATAAAGTTTGCTAAAACATTTATCCGCTTTTTAACACTTAACATTTTTTTGTTTCTGTATAAATAGGACCAAAAATAATTGCCGTATTTTTCAGAGTATAGGTCGCACCGGAGTATAGGTTGCATTGTCTAATTATTACCAATACTGTAGATTGGAAAAATCCCTATATAGGTCTCACCTACGTTTAGCTCTGCTGCAAATGTCTGCCACAGGAGCGCACAGCAAGGCTTTTAAGAAGATTAACACTTAAAAACAATTATTTGTTTGATAAAAATTATAGCAAATATGTGTTCTGAGCTGAACTTTTCCTTAATAAATGAACGTAATTGTGAAATGAGCTGGATTTAAAAATTTGTTTCGCCGAAAGTGATAAAAAGCCATATATAGGTCGCACCTGAGTACTGTATAGGTCGCAGGCCATGAAAAAATGATAAAAAGGTGCGACCTATACTCCGAAAAATTCAGTACACCGAGCTCAAACCCTAAAACCTAACAGACACGTTTTACTTATTTTTGCCGGTTTTAATAATGGAGGGTGATCATGTAAAAGTATTCATGTGTATGTTTGATTGACTCAGGCTCAGCTAAATATGTCATAACCCACTGAACAGATTTTAATGAAACTCCTAAAAAAGTAATCATTAGATGTAGTCTACAGCTTATTAAGACAGTTGATTTAGGAGTCAACCTAATTCAAGATGGCCACCACAACAAGATGATTGTAGCCAATACAAAAGTGGCTTAAAGTGTCACTGACATAATTTTTTTTACTATTCATAAAATTGCTCAAAATGCATATCTTTTATCATTTAAATATGTTCGTTTTTGCAAACAAAATGATAAATCACTTTAATTTTGCTTTAAAAGTGATTTTAAACTTCAAGCCGTGTTTATTCATGGTAAATCCGATTACACACGAATGCACCATCTGTGACGTAAAACCGGGCAGAGCTCTGGGCTTGTCACAGTGCGCGGGTGTGAGCAGCTCGACATGAAGGTAAGTCTCATACGGCATCAGACCTAAATTAGATCCTGCTGTTTCTTGTTCCATCACCCAAACTATTTTCTGCTTCCCAAACTGAAGACAAATAGCTCAAATCTTCACATAGATTGCTAAATTCGTCGGGTTTTAAATTGTCCGCTATTAAAGAGACCAGAGCCCTCTGCCCGTTTTTACGTCACAGATGGTGCTAATCGGATTTCCCATGAATAAACATGGCTTGACGTTTAAAATCACTTTTAAAGCATAATTAAAGTGATTTATCATTTTGTTGGCAAAAACGAACATATTTAAATGATAAAACATATATATTTTGAGCAATTTTATGAATAGTAAAAAAATCATGTCAGTGACACTTTCACTCAGTTAATTTTAAAGATACTCTTCTTCTTTTGGCATCTCCCTTCTTCAGGGGTCGCCACAGGGCTTTATTTGTAAACCGTTCAATGCCGGAATACAAATAGTGGGCGTGCCGGCAGCAGGGGGGTCTGAGGTTCTTGTAAACACTCCACTTCTATCAAGCATCCTAAGCCCACCCCCCACTCCCTCTTGACGGTTCCGAGCCCGACAGGGTCTCTGCTCGTTGTTGTCCTGACTCCACGCTCCTGCCCGCGTACGACTGCCTGGATAGCTCGGCACTCACCCCCATCACTCTTTTAGGGACAGAGATTTTTTTTAAGGGTAGAGGCAGAAATGATACTTGAAGAGGCAGCTCGTAAGTGGCTGTTGTGTTTAAAACTAGTGTTTATATAATTATTTTCAGTTTACATATCCGATTTAAGTTATCGTTCAAGGCAGTCATATTTATTCACAACTTTATTGTTAGTAAGCCTGAGAATTACCGGATCCAAGCAAACAGTTACCGCAACGCACCCTGTCAGAACAAGGGAGTTCCTGTTCTGGCAGGATCCGGCTCAAATTAGGCCCTGGGTCACCATGGTGAACTAACTCACACAAAGACTCGGGAATTGTTTTTTTTTTATGCCGGATGCCCTTACTGACAAAACCACAAACCACCGAGCTACCACAGCCCACTATGTGGAGCAGAGAATTTCCTTCTGGGGTGCCCGGGGAAGCAGATGGTGGGGTGTTAAGGGCCTTGCTCAGGGGCCCAGAGTGAGGCAAATGAGTGTTGAGGCGTGTGGTTCTTCACCTTTCCCACCCACATTTTGATGTTGTCGGTCTAGTGAAATATATTTCAATCAGTATTAAATCTATTATGTTCTAAGATTTGTGTTCACTTTAATCCCGCCATATAATATGACAATAAACCCAAGGCGGAACCTTTTTCTTCCGGGCTTTTTTTCAATAGGGAACTGGAAGAGTTTTTAGTTACACGCCTGCATCTTTGCATCCAACAGACCTGACACTTTTTGTTTACATCAAGTTGATAGCTTATTGGCTGAAAGGCTGGCTACGTGGTAGTGTAGGGCAGTTCCAGGGCGGTCCCACGAGGCGATGACGACATCCGGGGGGTTATAAACATAGCCCAGCCTTTGAAGACTTGTGTGTGGACTTTGTGATCGGCTGCAAAATTTCTTTTTATATGTACAATAAACCTGCAATAACGTGCACATTCGTTTCAGAGCTTCCTTCAACTTTTGAACTCGTAACACTAGGCTATTGAACAGACGACCTTCTGATCACAGGCCTACCTCCTCTAACTTCTGCCCCATCAGCTAAAATGTAGTGTGGTAGTAGCACAATCTGGGCGCTCTGATTATGCAAAATCTTTAAAAAAAATTGGCATGCAAGGTAGCGAGCAGGCTGCTGCATTTAGTTTAATTATTAAAATCAATTTTACATTTTATTTATTATTTACCTATGAATAATACATCTCTAGGAGGGTGGCATGGTGGCGCAGTTGGTAGAGCTGACGTCTCTCATTGAGAAAGTTGTCAGATCAAATCCCGGCCAGGGACCTTTCTAAGTGGAGTTTGCACGTTCTCTATGTGCATGCATGGGTTTTCTCTGGGTACTCCTGTTTCCTCCAACATTCATGTTAGGCTGATGGTTGTCTATTGCCACAGTGGTTCCCAAACTTTTTCTGCTGGACCCACTTTGATTTATAAAAAATAAATACCCCCCCCCCTCAATAAAATTAAAATAAAAACATTTTTGTTTACACTGGGTGACAATACTGTATTCAACAATATCAAAAAATCTTTTTTTAAAGCAATGCAAAATAGGATTAAAAACACAAACAATTCCGAGAGGGGGAAAATTTACACCTTTAATTCTCACTTCTTCTCAGTGACTGGTGTGAGCCTGCTGCAGATCTTCTTATCTTGGGTTCAATCATTTTTGGAACAATCTGTATTCTGATCATGACTGGGAACAGACGTGGACATTGCCAAGAATTTTATTTAGTTTCAAATAAGGTCTGGGAGGTGTCTCTTAAAATTTTTACACAGGTGTTATCCTGTAAATTCAGTACTGGCTAAATATATTCCAAATATTGATCCTCTTTGTAATCTTGAAAATGAAACATTTGACCCACCTTTTCTGGGACTGCGCTTTTAGTAAAACATTTTGGTGTGATCTTGACATCTTCAGAAAATGTGATATACATGTGATATACATACATGTATTTGTTACATTGGTGTTTCTAATATTAGAACATTTGGGATTGAATGTGTCATTAACTTTCTTATTCTGTTGGGTAAATTCCACATACATACCAGCAAATATGATAAACACAAGCCAACCTCACTGTCTTCAAATCTTATTTGAGCTGCTTTTTGGACTCTTTAAAACTTTGCACTGAAGCCTTTTGTGAAGAATTTGATTCGTAACCTTTTTTTGTGTGTGTCTCATGAATCATTTTGCAGTTGTTACTCCCTAACCTCGAGCATATTACTGTCTGTGACTGTATATTGTTTAACTGTAAATAAAGTTTGTTTAAAAAATAAAATCTTCTTATCCTGGGTTGCAGTTGTGATGTCACACTGAATTCATTTTCAATGTCCAGCTTTCACCTGGTTTGATTTGTCTTTATTTTGTTGAGATACAAAATAAAGACAAATTTGTAAAACTAAAAAAAAAAGGCTCAACACTTGTCATTAAGCTAGCGGTAGCATAGCTGTGACAAACAAGCTAGCATTAGCTTACTATACATATATATATATTTTGGCTCAAATAGGTTAAATAACGTTCTGTGGTCAAATAAACAAAATTCCTAATCCCCACACAAGTACATATACAACTTGTAAATGTGAATCAAGTAAGAAAAATGTTTTATAGCAGGACCCAGGACATTGAGGCAGCTCTGAGTTTATAGACCCCTTTCACCGATTGCGCAATACCGGAAGCGCCGCCATTAAGGAGACACTTGCGCTGTAAACAACTGTAGTTGAAGTCGGAGCTCCAGTTTTATTTCTGATTGTGACCATGTTGTCTGGAAAACAAACCTCTGTAAAGAAGACAGAAGCTGCAAGAGAGTATGTGGACCAGCTTCAGCCTGCAGCAAAGGAACGTTATTTGGATAAAATACAGATAATTGGCAGCCAAGACCCATACCAGCTCTCCAACATGTCAGAAGATGAGAAGACCTTACCAGCTGTGACCTACGCAGACATTGTGAATTATTTGGTGTTTGGTGATTTATATTTAATTTTTAATTTGTGTGTGTACATATAAATATATTTTGGGTGTGTTTTTAAACACACACTAGCTATGTATTCTTATTGTAAATGTATGTGACTCATCACATCAGTCTGAGGATTGAAGCAAATTTTGTCAAAATGATCTTAGATCCCTGTTTTTTAAGCTACATTTGATCCCTGGATCAACCAGATCTGAGCAGTTCCAGAGAGCAATGCCTTGATTTTCCTTATTAATCCAGACTAAATGTGTGTTTCAGTTCATCTGCAGAGAGTGGTGAAGGCTGCACAGAAGTCTGTTGGAGTCAGTCTCCCCACCATCACAGACATTTACACCTCTAGATGCAGGAAAAGAGCCACCTGTATCATGAAAGACCTCACTCATCCAGCACACTCACTCTTTGCCCCACTCCCCTCAGGACGGAGGTTGAGGAGCATCAAGTGTAGAACCACTAGACTGAGGAACAGCTTCTACCCTGAGGCTGTTAGACTCATGAATAAATAAAAATAAAATTAAAATAAACACTGCAAAATATCACATCATGCTGATGCTGATCTGTTTTCTTGTTGCTGTGTTCATCTGTGTTCATCTGTGACCATCTGCTCATACAAACTCATGTTCGTGCTGCTGTTTATTCCCACTATATTAGGCTTAGTGTATTACTAGTTGATGTTTTTCTTAGTTAGTTCTCGATGTTATTACTGTTTTTCTCTTTCATTTGTTGTTGGATGTAACTGGGACCTCGTGTACATAATCTCGTTTTCATCTCATGTACCACATGCGGTGCAAATGACAATAAAGACTCTCTGACTCTGACTCTGATCTTATAGAAGCTCTGTGCAGAACTACCTCAATACATTTTTTTTAAATAAACATGTGAAGTACAATGATGGCTGACAGTTTTTCAAAAATTTCAACTCTTGTACAGTGTTTCAACACAAATTATATAAATAACAGCTTACACGCTATGAATCTAATTACAGTAAGAACTTTGAGGTGCATTCTGCAGACATTTATCTTTTAAGATAATAGTACGAATGGTTGTCTTTATAGAGCTTTTTTACCTTACAACTACTTTGAGTTTGGCAGAATATTTTCTAGTCAATTCAAAAAGTGCACAAACAAAATGGTTAATGATACATAATGTCATTTATTCGGTTTAAAAGAGAGGTTTTCTAAATTGATGAAATTGAGCTATACAGTATCAGCACCACTATGTGAAACATATGTTGTAATATGTAAGTTGTCTTGTTTGCTCACGTCAGTGTGATATCCATTACAGAAAAAGCATAATCAAAATTACTGAAATATATTTCTATCAGTATTACATTACACCCATTATGTTCCATTATTTGTATTCACTTAATTCTGCCTTATAATGTGAAATGTGACACAAGGCAGAACGTTTTTCTCTCGGGCTTTGTTTTCACTAGGGAACAATTACACGCCTGCACAATTCACAGACCCAACATTTGATGTTTACATTGAAGCTGATAGTTTGTTGACAGAAAGGAGGGTCACGTGGTAGTGTAGGTGGTTCCAGGGCGGTCCCGAAGCAGTCCAAGGAGGTTCCAGGATCCAGGAGGCGGTGACGACATCCAGGGTTTTATAACCGTGGCCCTGCCTTTGAAGATGTGTGTGTTGGACTGTGCTGGAGTCAGGTCTGTTGGTTGCTGTAAGGTTTATTCTTATATGTACAATAAACCTACATAAAATTTGCACATTCGTTTCAGAGCTTCCTTCAACCTTTTGAATTCGCAACAATTTGGTGACCACCGACGCTGAGAGGTTTGCAGTTTCGTCTGAAACGAGAGATGATTTGGAGGGTTCCCCCCCACCGCCGACAGAGACGAGCACGCGCGCAGTCAACAACCGGTGATTCACAGAGGTGAGCAGAACTCCTCTTACACAAAACGTCTGCGTTTGGACACACTAAATTATTTGTTGACTGAGGGCTGTTTGTCTCCAGGTGGGCCAGTGGTTTATAATGTTAGCAGCTAAAAGTAAAAAAAAACGTGAACTACTGTTGGTATTTCATTTGAATGTGCATTTTTTTTGCGGTTCTTGTACATGTGAGTAAGGTGAAAAGCACAGAAGTTCCACACACGCGTAGGGATAATTTACGAGTGCCTTAAGTTTGCCCTTCCCCTACATCCCCATTCTATGAGCTCCGGCCTGTCGGCTGGGAGACACTTTTCCTTTGGACTCCGGGAAACTGTGTGGTCGAGGCTTCATCGTGAACTCCGGGCATCTGTCGCCGTCGAGTCACAGGGCTTTCATCCGACGCACGGTTTTGCCGTAAGAGTGGGTTGCCGCTAGTGCATTAACAGAATAACCGAGTTTTCGACAGCTCGAGTGCTTTGACTTCTTTCGAGGCTTTTTTGTCCACCTCGACTACCCGTAGTGACGTCATCACGTGACAAAAACAGAGCGTGGGGTAGCTTTTAGCTTTTAGTAGACGCTACAAAATGGATTCCTTTGTGCGCACGGATCTATGAAGCTGGTCCAGTCTTGTCAAAAAGGTAAAACAGTTTATAATTTTATAAATTGCGCCACTCATTGAAACATCCTGTTGACGTTCTTTTTCTATGAACACCGTAGTAGATTGTTGTGACAGCAGAGGGCAGTGTTGCAATGCAGGTCCCATATATAACACGGTCAAAACGGCTTCATCTCGTTTCACAAAGAAAAAGAAACAAATATTCATCTCTCTAGAGCTATTAAAAATCTATAAACACAATCTCTAAAAGTAAACCTAAATTGCACAGCTGCAGGCGGTGGTACGGTGTGGCTGTGGCCCCATTTGTTTTTTAAGTTTCGGTTTTCATCGCCTTATACTTTCACTTTTAATATTATTAATATAACTAATAGTTTTGTTTTTCCTGTGACTTATGTGCAGTATGATAAATGATAGGAGCATAATAAATGCTCCCAATGCTTTGTTGGTCTTTTTTTTCTTTTTGTAAAGACGTTTTTAGGCATTTATATTTATTTATTTATTTTGCATCGTAAGACACTGTGACGTCATCGGCTACTCGAGCGTCGTTCGAGTTTTTTTATGTTAATGTCGAGGTTAAAAATGATGTACTCGTTCAACCCCTAGTTGCCGCTCCGGGGTCACAGGTTGCCGTGCGTGTGATTAGGTCACAGCCGGGACTGTGATCGCTGTCAGAGTCACATTTTTCCTCCCCTTCCCCGTTAAAGTCGATTACCGTATTTTCCACTGTATAGGTCGCACCCATTTTTTAAGATAACTTTCTTATCTTTTTATTATTTTTTGCTTTCTTTTCTCTCTTTATTCGAGGCTTGCGACCTGTACTCCGGAAGGTGCTGTATACACGCAAACAAGGCAACAGGGACAGATTTTTATTTTCATTTTTATTCTCATTTATTGCATTTGTGAGTGTAAAAGCCAGGGAGACAGGAACCAGGTCTGGGGATGTGCCGAAGCAGTTTCGCAGATGCAAGCTGCTGGCTGGACCTCAGATTTATGGCTTCTAACAAGATAACACTCTCCTGTTGGTGCCTGACACGAAGGCAAGGAGACATCTCCTCCCCTCCTCCCTCACCCCCTCCTCTACGTGCCTGTGAACCTGCACGGCACAGAGGCCTCTTTCATCCATAAATCTGAGTGAGTTGTCACTTGGTTCTGGTTCTGGACCTGCTAGGGAGGTCCGGCTCACGGGGTTCCGGCTGATAACGGGGAGTTTTACAACTTAATCAGCTCAGGCTGGGACTGTAAAAGTTACTTTAGTGCTGCTATGGAGGACACTCCAGAGTAAAAGACAATTAGTTTGTCAGATTTTTATTTTTTGTTGCTGTGACTTTTGTTTTAAACACGCTGACCTATGCAGTACTGTATTTTTTGCAGATATGTGCTTTTCACTCTCAGTGTTAAAGGCACATTTCAGATTTTTATAGGTGAGGTTCCCGTGAACATGTTGCCTAAAGGAGTACATGCAGGGTTAATTTCACGCCATTAATTGTTACGTTTCCAGTTCTCATCACTTCAGCCTGGTGGGGTGCAGGTCATGTTTAATGACATATGAACAAGGCCTGTGTAATAGTGGTTTGGAGGACTTTAGTGGTTTATTATTTGTTTTATTTGTTTTTTATATATATGTGTATTTCTTTCCTCTTGAGTGGACTGACCTTGTTTGTTCTGCAGGACGTGTTTGGCCTTCTGACCTGCTCGACAGAGTCTGGAAGGGAGTCTTCACACAGCTGACATACTGCAGGGGGTGACTTTATTTAGGTGTTTTCTGAGGATTTCAGCTTGACATCTAATCAGTGAACGTTGCAGGTGTTTCATGACGACGTTTGGTTAGCAGTTAATTCTTTCTGTTTGGTGGTGGATTTCACTTATACACAGATATGCAGTTCTCAATTTACAATTTTATTCCTCACCCTACAACATTACTCGTTTGCATACACCTAGGTTTCCTCAACCATAGCATGGAGTGGTTGCATCATGACTCTCTAGTGTTGAACACCATTCTTGGACAGATCACATGTTGTGCTGTCATTGAAGCTAGGTTTTGCTAACAACTCCTGTTGGCACCTGCACTGGACTGCACTGAACTGTCGAATTGCGTTGTGTTCGGCTGAGCTGCACGCTGCCACCACCTGCACTGAACTGAAAATGCACTGAACTGCCGACATGCATCATGTTCAGCTAAAGCCGCAAGCTGTCATGACTCGTGCCTGAACTGTTACATGGAGTTTTACGTTTGCACCAGTTTCACCTCAAGTCTATGAACTGTGGTCTGCACCCACTGCTGAACTCTTGACATCTCCTATGGGGGCTGGAGAACTCATGACAAGTGAAAGTCAAGCTGGAAACGTCACTACCAAACTTTGCAGCCTGGCTGATGTGTCAGCTGACCATGTGATCTTCAGGTGGTGATTCGATAACTACAGTTTTTCATGATCAGTATTCTTTGCTATGGTAGAACCTCACGCACACTCATTATTCATACATACATGTACAGATCTCACTGACACGTGACCTGCATGGCCGCACACGTTTTTGTTTTATCCTTCATGTACTCGCGTTAGAGCAGTACAGTTTGGTTCTATTTTCTCCATCATGTTCGGTATGGGCACCTGTTGCATTCCTTTTTGGATGGGTGTTTGTCTTTTTCTTTTCTTTTTCCTCACCTTTTTGACAGGCATAGGTAGAGAGTTTGCTGGCATGATGCAAAGAAGGAAGGTAAATGTTTTCTTTGTCCTAGAGACTGAGTGGAAGGGCAGCAAGACTCACGGTGTTGGAGCAGGATTAAAGCTCTCTTACTTTGGTGTGGATAGCGGAGGAGATGGAGTAGAGGTTGTGTTGAAGGAGGTGTTGACATAGGATGTAGTGGTGGTGTAACATGTGTCAAATGGGGTGATGTATCTTATGGTTGAAGTATTACGTCTGATGCTAGGTTGTTGGGTTCGGATGTTTTGAGTTTTTATTTTTTCTTTCTTGTAGTATTTCCACCTGCAGTACAGATGACGTTTGTGTTATGAGCTTCCATTATTTTCTTTGTAACAGGATGTTTTTTGTTTACCTCCTGTTTCAAAAAGGGGATGACGAATAACAAACATACTGTATAGTTAAACACACCATTTCAAATAACTAATTAGATCAACGTTTTAACTCTTCATACAGTGATGAGAGCTGGAAACAGTTATACATTTGATAAAGTTATAGAATATCATTTTAATAAGTGCCTAAAAACAGGTTGGATCTGAATGTTTGGGGTAATTTATACAGATTTAGTGCTGACTTTCTCTTATTTTTCATTTACAGGTCAAATCTGGACTGCTGATGATCTGTCAGCCCTGTGACAGAACGTGTAAGATAAAATTGTGAATAATTTATATTTGAAAAGGGGAAATGCACTTTACAATCACATGTTTCCACAGCTGTGATGGACAAGCAGAGGAACCTTACCATAACTGGGTTTACATTCCTCCCCTTTTCAGCAGATTAATTAATGTTGAATGAATGCTTAATGTTGCAGTGTAACCAATGAAGGGAAAATCTATTTCCCTGCACCATTTTTTTTATTTATCTTACAGGTTAACAGGTGGAACATGCAGCAGAGCAGAACTAATCACATTAACTAACAAACTAACCAACTAATCACTAATATATGCCAAGGTTTTCTCATTATTTGTTGAAACCTCTCAATTGTTGTTTACACCATATGTTGAAAGGATACATATGGTTATTCTTATGCCTGTGAAGAATGACTGTGAGTTTGATCCAGGAGGTCCAGAAAGGATTGAAGGTTGTTGAGATGAATGAGTCAGACAGAATGTGAATGTTACAGACAGATTAATGTGACTATATATATATGTTTGTGCCTGGTGAATGTGCAGTACTAGTTGTGTGTTGATAGATTTTTGAGAAAGGTGTACAGGGTTTTCACTATTTTTCTATTGCTGGGTTTCAGATGACGTAGCAGTGACGTCACAGAATGCAGATGCGGGGCAGGACAAGTAGCAGCCGTTTCCTTCTGTTGCTGATTCAGCATCAACATGCCTAAATTCTGTGCCGTTTACGGTTGTTGCAACCGCTCTAATCGAGAGATAGATAAAAGTTATTTTCGTGTTCCGAAAGTAGTATGCTACAAGGGGATTAATTTAAAAAAACTTACAGAAAAAAGACGACAAACGTGGATTACAACCTACGGCTAAAAACAGGAGGTGCAGAAACTGACGAGAGTCTGCAGCGACCACTTTGTTACAGGTAAGGGTCGTATCGTTTAAATCATATTTTCAGATATTTTATTGGACAGTAACTAGAAAGACAGGTAAGATATGTTATGCCCTAGCTTGTGTAGTGGTTCAACACTTGGTTGTTCCCAGAAAAAATCCGATTAGAATGCTAATGTTGTTAGCGGTTAGCTTAGTGCTAGGAAAGGCATTTACGTGTTTTACTTTAAAGTGGTGTCTTATATTTAGGTTGTCCGAGTGCAGCAGGTGATGTACATTCCCAAGACTGGGCCCCCACTGTTAACCTGGGGTACCAAAGAAGTAACGAGTGGCCACAAACAGAAGCATCCCTCCGGCGCAGGGAAAGAGCTAAGGCCTGGAAGCTTCTCTGCACTGAGGAGGCCAACAGTCTGGAAGATGAGCTCTGTGAAGAAAGCTTACCAGCCCCTGAAAACGAACGATTCAAAGGTAAAATAATAATAAATAAAAATACTATTTATTTATTTATAGAATTTCTGAACGTAATTTTTAATAATTAAATATTTGCAGATGCAGAATGCCAGACGGATCTAAGCATGGTTGACCTCACAAAGCTGGAGGATGCAGTGAAAGGCTACACAACTGAGATCTGCGACCTTAAGGAAAAAGTCTCAGTGACTAAATTTACTCCTGAAACCTTCCAGAACAACGATAAAACAAAGTTTTATACGGGACTGCCCAACTTTTTAGTTTTGATGCAAATTTTTCAGCTCTGTGAACCTTATACATCAGCATGTCATCACTGTCAGCACTCTCCAAATTTGAGCAATTTATTATGATACTTATGCATCTCAGATTACATCTGCAGCTTCAAGACCTTGCCTATAGATTTAATGTGTCAAAAGCCACTGTGTCTCGAATTTGTTTTAGAACGATTCATGTTCTCCATGAAAGATTACAATTCTTAATAGAGTGGCCTGAGCGACAAGTAATTCAATCAACTATATTTATATAAATATTTTAAGTTTAAATGATTATACATGTATTTATCATTTAAAGTAAATCAAAAGTAAATTAAATCACTAATACTGTTACAGACCATATTTGTACATGTTAATTGTTCATGAAGACAAAAAAAAATTTACCCAATAAGGTTGAATATTTTTAATTTATTCAATGAACTCCATAACCAATCTTTGTGAATATTGGTCAGTTAAAATGACATGAGTTTTGCTATTGAAATAAAAACATTTTTCTGAAGTAGACTCATTTTGCAACATTTGTGACATATGACATTTGTATGTGCTGTTATTTAACATATTAGAACACCTTTGAAATTCACAAGCTAATCTCATATTGATTTAAATATATCATTTGATTTAACATACTTAACTTTTCAATTAAGATTATTGTAAATAAAAAACAGCTGTCATGACATGTAACAACATCACATGACCCTTCTGCAGAGTGCTTGCTACAGGTGTAGCTGAAACATGTTATGGTAGTGAC